>JARYGA010032703.1:0-37188 GCA_030545235.1 Helianthus tuberosus
CCCAGGGCGACCCGAAGCGTGGGTGAATGCGCGTCATCCACAGATCGATCGGCCGCCCACAGCTGCCGTCGCGCGCGGTGCCGTAGAAGAAGCGCGAACAGGCCAGGATGCAGGCGATGATCGCGTTGACGATCGCGATGACGACGCCGATCGCGGTCGCATCCGCCACCCAGCCGTTACCGCGCAGCCGCGCGATCAGCCCGAACGGGTCGCTGGCGGTGGTCAGCGCATGCAGGTCGGGCGCGCCCATCAGCACGGCGATCGTCGGGACGATTTCGAACAGCAACGTCAGGACGAGGCTCGCCAGGATCGCCCGCGCAATCAGCCGCGACGGCTCCTTCATCTCCTCACCGAAATAGACCGCGGCACCATAGCCGTTGAGCGCGAAGATCGCGATCGAGGTGGCAAGGCCGATCCCCGCGGCCGATGCCGGCACCATCGCGCCGCCGTCCGGCATCACCGGCGCGGTCAGCAGGATGGCGAACGGCCGCACCACGTCCGACCAGCCTAGCGCGGTGACGACGAGCAGCGCCAGCACCTCGCCCGCGAGAAACAGACCGTGATCCACGCATTCACACGGATTTGCAGCAGCGCGATCAGCGTCGATGCCGCGACGACCGCGATCGCGACCGGCACCGTCGGCAGGCCCGGATAGACGGTGGACAGAACCGCACTGATCCCCAGTGCCGCAGCGGGCGGAAAGAACAGATTGTTGAAGACGTTTACGCCCAGCATCACGAATCCGGACAGCGGCCCCAGCGTCTTGGCGACGGCGACATATTCGCCGCCTGCGACGGGCCAGGCGCTCGACAGCTCGGCATAGACGAAGGCCGTCGCGACACAGACGATCCCCGCCAGGATCAGCGCCCAGATCGTCCCCGTTCCCGCCACCTGCAACATGCCCGGAATGATGACGAACACCGACGAAGCCGGCGTCGCCACCGACAAGGTCAGGAACAGGACACCCATGACACCGAGACTGCGGACGAGCGGGGCCGGCCGTGCCGGAAGCAACTGATCGTCTAACATGACCCCCCACGTCTAACCCCGGGGGCCTAGTGACATGGTTAACGGAGCGAGGGAAGCGACGGAATTGCGCGGCTTGCTACTCGCTTTGGTTTTTGCAGGCGTGGTAGGGCGGTGCATCACCTGAAGAGGACGATGATCCATGCCCTATGAAAGTCCCTGGCAGCAGCAGCGCCGATCGAGCGTCGCGGACGAGATCGACTATGAGATCAAGGGCCAGGAATTGCAGTTCCTGGAGATCGAGCTCGACCCCGGCGAAAGCGCGGTGGCAGAGGCGGGCGCGATGGTGTGGAAGGACGCCAGCATCGCGATGACCACCGTGTTCGGTGACGGCAGCGGCGCGAGCGGCGGCGGCTTCATGGGCAAGCTGCTCGGCGCGGGCAAGCGTCTGGTCACGGGCGAAAGGCCTGTTCACCACGGTCTTCACGCATGAGGGATACGGCAAGGCACGCGTCGCCTTCGCCTCGCCGACGCCGGGTTCGATCGTGCCGCTGCGCCTGTCGGACCTGGGTGGGCAGCTGATCTGCCAGAAAGACGCGTTCCTCGCCGCCGCGAAGGGCGTGCAACTCGGCATCTATTTCCAGCGGCGGGTCATGACCGGGCTGTTCGGCGGCGAAGGCTTCGTGATGCAGTCGCTGACCGGCGATGGCTGGGTCTTCGTCCAGATGGGCGGCACCGTCGTCGAGCGGACGCTGGCGCCGGGCGAGGAACTGCACGTCGATACCGGCTGCCTCGCCGCGATGACGCCGTCGGTCGAGTTCGACCTCGTCACGGTCGGCGGTGTGCGCAGCGCATTGTTCGGCGGCGAAGGCCTGTTCTTCGCGCGGCTACGCGGACCGGGCACGGTCTGGATCCAGTCGCTCCCCTTCTCGCGCCTCGCGGGCCGCATGATGGCGGCCGCGAACGGCGGCGGTCAGAACCGCGGCGAAGGATCCGTGCTGGGCGGTTTCGGAGATTGGGTCGGCGGAACGATTAGTCGGACCTGCGTCCGACGCCCCAAAACTCCTCCCCCGCCAGGGGGAGGTGGCGCCGCGCAGCGGTGACGGAGGGGGAGGTCGGCGACACATCGGTTTCGTGTCCGCCCCTCCGTCATGCCTGCGGCATGCCACCTCCCCCTGCGGGGGAGGAATTGTCGTCTTTCCGTTGCCAACCTCGACAAAGCCCGACCCGCCGTCGCAGGTCGACCAGCCGCGCGAAGCTTACCCCGCGCTCGGCGCCACCGCCTTGTCGACGTTGACCGTCGGCTGCGGCGGGGTCGCCTGACGAATCGACAGCTCGCGCAGCTGCTGCACCGACGCGGGCGACGGCGCCCCCATCAGCAGGTCCTCGGCGCGCTGATTCATCGGGAACAGCGACACCTCGCGCAGGTTCTGCGCGCCCGCACACCAGCATGACGATCCGGTCGACACCGGCGGCCATGCCACCGTGCGGCGGTGCGCCATATTGGAACGCGCGATAGAGGCCGCCGAAGCGCTCTTCCACGTCCGCCTTGCTCAGGCCGACCAGCTCGAACGCCTTCACCATCAGCTCCGGCGACTGGTTGCGGATCGATCCCGACGCGATCTCGTACCCGTTGCAGACGAGGTCGTACTGATACGCCTTGATCGTCAGCGGGTCCTTGTTCTCCAGCGCATCCATGCCACCCTGCGGCATCGAGAACGGGTTGTGCGCGAACTCGACCTTCTTCGCGTCCTCATCATATTCGTAGAACGGGAAGTCGACGATCCAGCACAGGCGGAACGCGCCCTGCTCGATCAGGCCGAGCTGGTCCGCCACGCGCGTGCGTGCGGCACCGGCGAGCTTCGCCGCAGCCTCCGCCTTGCCCGCCGCGAAGAACAGCCCGTCATCCGGCCCCAGCCCGAGCGCGGCATAGATCGCCTCCATGCCTTCGGTGCCGTGGTTCTTGGCGATCGGCCCACCGAACTCGCCGCTTTTGCGCGTGACGTAGCCGAGGCCCGCATGACCCTCGGCACGCGCCCATTCGTTCATCTCGTCGAAGAACTTGCGGCTCTTGTCCGCCGTCTTCGGCGCCGGAATCGCGCGGACCACGCCGCCGCCCGCGACGATCTTCTCGAACAGGCCGAAGCCGCTCTGCGTGAAATGCGCCGACACGTCGGTGATGATCAGCGGGTTGCGCAGATCGGGCTTGTCGCTGCCATACTTCAGCATCGCTTCGTCGTGCGGAATGCGCGGAAACTGGCCGCTCGGCGTCACGCTCTTCCCGTCGGCGAAGGATTCGAAGATGCCGCCGATCACCGGCTCCATCGTCTCCCACACCTCTTCCTGCGTCACGAAGCTCATTTCCAGGTCGAGCTGGTAAAACTCGCCCGGCAGGCGGTCGGCCCGCGGGTCTTCGTCGCGGAAGCAGGGCGCGATCTGGAAATAGCGGTCGAAGCCCGCCACCATCAGCAGCTGCTTATACTGCTGCGGCGCCTGCGGCAGCGCGTAGAACTTGCCCGGATGGATGCGGCTTGGCACCAGGAAGTCGCGCGCGCCTTCCGGCGACGCAGGCGGTGAGGATCGGCGTCGAATATTCGGTGAAGCCCACGCCTTCCATCCGGCGGCGCATTTCGGAAATCACCTTGGTCCGGCGCACGATATTGGCGTGTAGCGTCTCGCGGCGCAGGTCGAGGAAACGATACCGCAGGCGGATGTCCTCAGGGTATTCCTGCTCGCCGGCGACCGGCATCGGCAGCTCGTCCGCGGCCGACAGCACCGTCGCACCGCGCGCGAACACCTCGATCTCGCCCGTCGCGAGGTTGGCATTCACCGTGCCCGCCGAGCGCGCCTTGACGCTGCCATCGATCGTCACGACCGATTCGACGCGCACCTGCTCCAGGATGGCGAGCGCGGGCGAATCGCTGTCGGCGACGATCTGGGTGATGCCGTAATGATCGCGCAGGTCGACGAACAGGACGCCGCCATGGTCGCGCTTGCGATGCACCCAGCCCGACAGGCGAACGGTATCGCCGACGTTGCTCGCGGAGAGCGCGGCGCAGGTGTGGGTACGATAGGCGTGCATGATCGTGTCTTCTTCAGGCCGGGGTGACGGGGATGGATGACGGATCGCATCTTCACCCATCCCCTATTTGTCAACCCGCGCGGGCGGTCTATGGAGCGTCGGATGCATATCCACCCGTTGATTACCGACAGCGCGACGCTCGCCAATCTCTGCCATCGCCTCGCCCAGGCCGACTTCATCACGGTCGACACCGAGTTCATGCGTGAGAGCACCTATTACCCTGAGCTGTGCCTGATTCAGATCGCCGACGTGAACGAGGCTGCCGCGATCGACCCGATGGCGCCGGGGCTCGACATGACGCCGCTGCTCGATCTGCTCGTGAACAATGAGGACGTGCTGAAGGTCGTCCACGCCGGCGGGCAGGATATCGAGATCATCTACAATCTGACCGGCAAGACACCGCACCCGCTGTTCGACACGCAGGTTGCGGCGATGGCGCTGGGTCAGGGCGAACAGATCGGCTATTCGAATCTCGTCGACAGCTGGCTCGGCATTCAGGTCGACAAGGGTGCGCGCTTCACCGACTGGGCGCGCCGGCCGCTCGATGCGCGCCAGATCGAATATGCGATCGGCGACGTCACCCACCTCGCGCGGATCTTCCCCAAGATGTTGGAACGGCTGCGCAAGACCGGCCGCGGTGTCTGGCTGGACCAGGAAATGGAGCGGCTCGCCGATCCCGCCAATTACGCCAACGACCCCGATCAGGCGTGGAAGCGCGTGCGCATCTCGGGCCGCAAGCCCGACGTGCTGGGCCGGCTGAAGGCGCTCGCCCGCTGGCGCGAGCTGGAGGCGCAGGGCAAGGACCTGCCACGCGGCCGCATCGTGAAGGACGAGACGCTGGGCGACCTCGCCGGCCATCCCCCGCGGCGCCAGGCGGACCTCGCCAAGGTGCGCGGCCTGTCGGCGACCTGGGCGTCGAACGATATCGGCGGCCGACTGATGGCGGCGCTGGAAAGCGCGGCGCCATTGTCCGCGGACGAACTGCCCCCGCGCGACGATCGCAAGCCGGGGCTGGGCAAGGACGGCGCGCTGGTCGCCGATCTGCTGAAGCTGCTGCTGAAGATTCGCGCGCGCGACATCGACGTCGCCTCCCGCCTGCTGGCCCGATCCGATGAGCTGGAGGCGCTCGCCGCCGGCACCCGCACCGGCTTGCCGATGTTGGAAGGCTGGCGATTCGACCAATTCGGTCGCGATGCGTTGGATCTTGTCGAAGGTCGACTGGGTTTTGCCGTACAGGGCGGCAAGCTCACGATGACGCGGACGGAGGAAGCGGGATGACGACACGGGTCTGGACGCTGGCGGCGCTGCTGCCGATCGGTCTTTCCGGCTGCATGACGATGGCGCCCCCGCCACCGCCCGCCGGCCCGTGCGTCGTGACCGAAGAGGCACGCATCCGCTACGCCGGCGTCAAGTTCCGCGAACGCATGCGGGATGCCATCGAATATGAGACGCACTCGCGGATTTCCCGCGTGCTCCGCCCCGGCGATGCCGCGACGATGGATTTCCGACCCGATCGCCTCAACATCCTGCTCGACGACATGAACGAAATCAGCGGCCTGAAATGCGGCTGACCGGATAAACGGCCCACTCAAAGTCCTCCCCCGCCAGGGGGAGGTGGCATGCCGCAGGCATGACGGAGGGGGAGGCAAGGGCAGCGCGTCGTTGTCAGGAACATCCCGCCCCCACGTCAGCCCCCCCGTCACCCGCTCCAGTGAACCACCGACTTCCGCCCCAGCGCCGCGGCCAGCGCCGCATGCCGCCGCTCGACCGTCTCCGCATATAGCGCGCGATCCGCATCCTTCAGCGCCAGCGTCACCTGCCCGGCATCGATCGACAGCGCGGATCGCTGCAACGGCCCCGCCAGCCCACCGCTGAACCGCTGACCCAACCGGATCGCCAGACCCCAGCGAATCGCACAGGCGATCTGCGCATCCCCCGCCAGCCCGCCAAGCAGCGGGTGCGGCGTCGTGCTGCCGCCCAGGCTGGTATGCAGCGCCTGCGCCAGCATCGCGCGTTCGGACGCCTCGATCGCCACCCAATTGCCGTGCAGTGCGATCTCGAACCCGCGCTCGTCGCGAAACTCGGGGTTCGCACGCCACCCCACGTCGGCCAGCAGGCAGGCGGCATGGCGAATGCGCGCCAGATGCGGCGGATCGGCGGCGAACAGCGGCGCGATCCAGTCGCTCAGCAGATCGCCATGTTCGGGAAAGCGCCCCAGCAGCCGCCCCTCTTCGCGCGCGGCGACGATCAGCGGATCGAGGCTGCGGGTCTGGCGGTCGAGCGCACCGTACAACAGCCCCTCGCGCAGGCCGAAGCTCGATGCCACCGCGCTGGACGATCCCAGCTCGCGCAGCACGATGCCGAGCAAGGCGGTGGCATCGCCAAGCTGCGACGCCCGGCCTGCGGACATGCCGGGAATTTCGCGCAGCCGCTGCTTGGACATGTGCGCGATGCTGCGGCCGAGGCGTGCGACCGTCTCGGGCGCCAGCGCATAGCCATGGATGATCGGCAGCGGAAAATACGTCAGGCTCATGTCGAGTCGCGCCAGTGCGCGCCACGATCCGCCGACCATGTACAGCGGCAGCCCCCTGCCCCGCCCGTTCCACCCGGCGTCGCGGATCAGCTTCGAGACATGACGGTCCAGCCCCGGGCGGCCGCCCCGCCGCAGCGCCGCGATGCGCAGCACGCCGAGCGGGAACGAGATGCGATCGGTGACGGTGCCGGCCACCACCCGCACCAGCTCCAGACTGCCGCCGCCCAGATCGCCGACGATCCCGTCCGCATCGGGGATGGCGGACAGGACGCCGAGCCCCGCCGCATTCGCCTCCTGTTCGCCGCTCAGCAGCTCGACCTGGAGGCCAAGGTCACGCGCGGCGGCGATGAAGTCCCCGCCGTTCGACGCATCGCGCACCGCGGCGGTCGCCACGGTGCGCACCGTCGCCTCCATCTCGCGCGCCACCGCCGCGAATCGGCGCAGCGCCCCGATCGCGAGGCTCATGCTGTCAGCGTCGATCGCCCCCGTCGCGGCCAGGCTGCGGCCGAGGCCTGCCATGACCTTTTCGTTGAACAGTGTCGCCGGCACGCGTGGGTGCCCCTGATACACGACCAGGCGAACCGAGTTCGATCCGATGTCGATGATGCCGGTACGGGGAAAGGCGCGGCTCATGGGCGAGCGAACCCTTCGCCCCAATCCCCCGTCACCCCGGACTGGTTCCGGGGTCCACCGATCCGCAAGGAGGGCGTTCGCGCCTCATGCCGCCCCCCTCGCCGCAGAGTGGTCCCCGGAACGAGTCCGGGGTGACGAAGGATGTGGGGCAAGCGCGTACGATCCATCACCCGATTGTGGCCGCTGAAGGGACGAGCAACAACCCTAACGCCGCCGCCGAAGCGCCAAAGTGGGCACCGCATTGCTTTCCGCCAGTGCCGCACCGCGTCCGGACAGCGACGGATTGTTCATGAAATAGCGGTGCAGGTTGAACGGCTTGTCGCCCGGCTCGTCGCGCACGTATCGGCCGTCCGCCTCCAGCTCCCAGCTCTGCTCGGTGTCGATCAGGTTGGCGACCATCACTTGGTCCAGCACCTGGTCATGCACCGTCGGGTTCTCGATCGGCAGCATATATTCGACGCGCCGGTCGAAGTTGCGCGGCATCCAGTCGGCGGACGAGATGAACACATGTGCATTGTCGTTGGGCAGCGCCGCGCCGTTGCCGAAGCAGAAGATGCGGCTGTGCTCCAGGAAGCGGCCGATGATCGACTTCACGCGGATGTTCTCCGACATGCCGGGTACGCCGGGCCGCAGGCAGCAGATGCCGCGGATGATCAGTTCCACCGCGACGCCCGCGCCGCTCGCCTCGTACAATTTGTCGATGATGATCGGGTCGACCAGGCTGTTCATCTTCGCCCAGACCGCGCCGGGCTTGCCGCTGCGCGCATTGGCGATCTCGACGTCGATCTGCTCCAGCAGCGTCTTGCGCAGGTCGCGTGGGCTGAGCGCCAGCTTGGTAATATCGGTCGGTTCGACATATCCCGTGACGTAATTGAACATCTGCGCCGCATCCCGCCCCATCCGCGCATCCGCAGTGAAGAAGCTGAGGTCGGTGTAGATGCGCGCCGTCACCGGGTGGTAATTGCCGGTCCCGAAGTGGCAATAGGTGCGGAACTGCCCGCCCTCGCGCCGTACCACCATCGACACCTTGGCGTGCGTCTTCCACTCCAGGAAGCCATAGACCACCTGCACGCCCGCCCGTTCCAGCGCGCTCGCCCACAGAATGTTCTGCTCTTCGTCGAACCGCGCGCGCAACTCGACGACTGCCGTCACCGATTTGCCCGCCTCCGCCGCGGCGATCAGCGCGTTGATGACGGCCGGCTGCTTGCCCGCGCGGTACAGCGTCTGTTTGATCGCGATGACGTCCGGGTCCGCCGCCGCCTGCTTCAAGAAGGCGAGCACCACATCGAACGTCTCGTACGGGTGGTGGACGATGATGTCCTTCGCCCGGATCGCCGCGAAACAATCGCCGCCGAATTCGCGGATACGCTCGGGAAAGCGCGGCACGAACGGCAGGAATTTGAGGTCGGGCCGATCCTCGTCGATCACCATGTCGAGGTCGCCGATGCCGAGCAGATTGCCGCTTTCGGTGACGATCGCATCCGCCCCGCCCAATTCGTTGCGGAGCACGTCGGCCAGCGCATCGGGCATGCCCGTTTCCAGCTCCAGCCGGATCACGCGGCCGCGACGGCGGCGCTTGATCGCATTGGCGAAATACCGGACGAGATCCTCGGCCTCTTCATCGATCTCGATATCGCTGTCGCGCAGCACGCGGAACGCCGCAGCGCCGACCAGCGTGTATCCGGGGAACAGCACATAGGCGAAGCGCTTGAGCAGCGCCTCGATCGACACGTAGCGCGCGACCTCGCCCGGCAGGCGCACGAAACGCGGCGCGCTGGCGGGGATCATCACCAGCTCGCGCACCGGCTCGCCGTCCGAATCGCGGACCACGTCGAACATCACCGACAACCCCTTGTTCGGGATGAACGGAAACGGGTGCGCCGGATCGAGCGCTTGGGGCGTCAGGATCGGGAAGATTTGCTCGCGGAAATGCTGCTCGAGCCACACCGCGGCCTCGGCATCCACCTCGTCGCGGCGCAACACATGGACGCCCGCCTCGTCGAGCGCGGTGCGCAGGTCGCCCCACACCGCCTGCTGGCTCGCCATCAGCGAATCGGCCTCCGCAGTGATCGCGGCGAGCTGCTGCGCGGGCGTCAGGCCGTCGGTCGAGCGACGGTCGACGTCCTTCAGCTGCTGCCCCTTGAGGCCAGCCACGCGCACCATGAAAAATTCGTCGAGGTTCGTGCCCGAGATCGACAGGAAGCGCAGCCGCTCCAGCAAGGGATGCGATCCGTTACACGCCTCTTCCAGCACCCGCCGGTTGAACGCCAGCCACGACAGCTCGCGGTTGAAATAGCGATCGTTGACCTCGGGGACGAAGGGATCGTCGTCGGCGTCGGTCAGATGGGCGAGATGGGCTGGACGAGTCATGATCAGGTCATAGGCAGCAACGGTTGCGGTTGCGTGACGATCCCTGCCGCGGTCAAAACAGTCCGCGCGAGCGGGATCGACAACCGCTTGCGGCTTTCGAGGACCTCCTGATCCAGCGCATCGACGACGCGCTGGACGATAATGTGACTGCGCTCGATCCGCGTGCTGAGCCAGGTAACGAGATCGGGCCGCGCATCCAGGCCGCGGCGCTGGAACAGATGGTCGAGCAGCGCCGCGATCAATTCGTCATCGGGCGGCTGGATCGCCGCATGCGGGCTGGCGGCGAGCCGCGAGCGCAAGTCCGGCAGCCGCACCGCCCACAACGGCGGCAAGGCGTCCGCGACGATCACCAGCGGACGCCTTTCCGCCTGCGCCTGGTTCCAGGCGTGGAAGATCTGCGCCTCGGGCACGTTCTCCGCATCGTCGATGATCGTGCCGTTGCTCTTCGCTGCGAAGATTCGCGCGAGCAGGCTGCGGCCGGACTTGCGCGGGCCGGTCAGAACCGCCGCCATCACCGGCCACGTCGCCCAATGTTCCAGCGTCTGTGCGGCGCGGGCGTTGGAGGGCGTCACGAGAAAGGCGTCGTCGCGGGGGTCGGCGGGCCACCCCAACGGCAACGCGAGCTGATTGGTCATCGCGTCAGCCTGCGGGGTTGGTGTCGGCCGGCAGGTTCGGCGGCAGCAATTGCGGCGCGCGGCGGATGCGCAGCGTCTGGCCGCTGCCCGTCACCTGCAAGCCCCGCACCTCCAGCGCCGCGCGCAACGCATCGGGATCGCCGTCATAGGTGACCCGCATCAGCGACACACCACCCAGCGCCAGGCTGGTGGTGGAGGCGGAGCGGACGCCGGGGATGCGCGCACCAGTCCTTCGGTATTCGCGACCGCGCTCGCACTCGGCGTATCGAATTGGAGCGTGATCGCGATGCCAGCGCTCGCGGGCGCCGTATCGCCGACGATCTCGGCCAGCGTCTCGCCGCTCGTATCGTCGGTCGTCGGATCGACGACGGGTTCGGTGCTCGGGCGGCGGCGACAGCGTGGGGTCGAGCCCCAGCGCGCCACCGCGCAGCGCCTGCTGGAACAGCCCGTCCATCCGCGTCACGCCGGCATCGAGCAATTGCGGCAGGCCCGCCGCCGTACCGACGCGCAGCGTGAAGCTGCCGAGCAACTGATTGTCCGGCCCGTGCCGTGCCTGGAACACGCCGATGATCGGCCCGCCCGGATAGCTGCGGTACAGGCGCACGACCGGGATTAGGATGTCGGACGCGCCATATTGATCGATGATCGTGCGCACCAGCCGCGCCCCGGCCGCCCGATCTGGCCCGCATTCAGCAGCAGCGAATCGGCGCCCGTGCCCGATGGGCGGACATAATCGATCGTGCTGTTGCCCGTGCGGAAGCGCGCCCAGGCCTCCATGCCAGTCGTTGCGCTGTTCGAACACCGTCTCGACGCCGCCCGATATCTGCAACGGCACGAGCAGCATCGGGCGCGACCGGTCGGAATAGGCGCTGATGCCCAGGATCGACGCCGCCCGGCCGCGGTCGAACAGCACACCCAACTTGGCGATATAGCGCGTCGGCCCCAGCTGTTCGTTTTCGACGACGATGCCCGACACGATCTGGTCGAGCGCATTGTCGAAATCAGCGCGGCCGTCGCCGCCCAACCGGCGCGACAGTTGCACCCACGCCTTGCGCTGCGCCAGTCCGCCAACCGCCCAGGCGTGCGGCCTCCGCCGTTTTCGCCGCGACATCGACCGTGACGCGCTCACCTCGAAATCGCCCGAACTGTCGACCGGCGCGACCCCGCGCCCACCCTCGATCTGCGCAAGCGCACCCGCGCCAAAAAGGATGTGCGGCACCGGCCAGCGACGAGAACAGGGTACGGACACGCATCGTGCCCGCCTTTTGGCGAAGCGCGGCCGGTAAGCCAAGCGGGATGTGATCGGGCGGCGCCTTGGGGGAGACGCAGAGGGGCGGTCCGGGCGGGCCTGCCAGCATGCTTCTCCCCAGTAACGATCGCGAAACGGGAATGACGCTCGCGAATTTTGGGTTTCGAAATCAGGTGTGAAAGATCGTCGATCTTACACAGCGGCCGCCGCTACGGCGTGACTATCTTCAAAGAGCCGGAAGCGAACGATCTGACCGTCCTCGACCGTGAAGTCGAAGGCGAATTCCGTCTGTATGAGTTTCCCTGTATTCCTCACCCGCGAGGCGAGCTCACCAAGCACAACGACCCTGTTTTCGGTGGCCAGCATATCCGTAATGTCGAATTTCTCGGCTATAACCTGTTGACGAAGTTCACGATAAAAGTCCGCTACGCCAGCACGACATTGCTTGCGTCCGATCCATGGGACGACGTCGACGTCGCCCGCCACGTACCAATCGACATCCTCGCGGACCAACTCGGCAATATGCTCAGGAGGATCACCGGATGCGTTTCGGCGGAAGAACTCCTCAACCGTCGCCTTTGCGGAGTTGGCCATAGCGTCCTCGTTATGCTGCGTCGCATCGGAAAAGCTATGTTGGCGACCCGTCAGGGTCAACGGCCTGTAACGGGTGTTTCAGTCTTCTCCGAGTGGGAACGGCGACGGACACCCGCCGGGCGAATTATGTACACCTCCAACTCTGCGCTGATCGGAAGCCCGTGGCGCGTCTGAGCGAACTTCAGCCGTCACGCCCCCCTGTCCTACACGCCGATCATCCCCTACATCGGCGTCATGTACTCGACCGGCGCCCACCTCCCCCATCGCGACATTGGGGCAGGGGGGGTGGGCATTTCGAACGACACGTGTCGTCCACTTCGTCCACTTCCGCGCGCGAATTTCGGCGATCCCGGCCCGTCCGCCCCACCCGAAATCGCCCGCCCTCGCACCCGGCGCCGGTTCGGCATTGCCACCGCGCCGGACAGATCGTAGCAGGCTGGGCCGGATGAGCACCGAGCCAGCCTCCCCCGTCGACCAGTCCTACACCTATGCCGATGCCGGCGTATCGATCGCCGCGGGCAACGCGCTGGTCCGCGCGATCGGGCCGCTCGCCAAGGCGACGCGGCGGCCGGGCGCGGATGCCGATCTGGGTGGCTTCGGCGGCATGTTCGATCTGCGCGCGGCGGGCTTCACCGATCCGCTGCTGGTCGCGGCGAATGACGGCGTCGGCACCAAGCTGAAGCTCGCGATCGAATGGGACCGGCACGAAGGCGTCGGCGTCGATCTCGTCGCGATGTGCGCCAACGATCTGATCGTACAGGGCGCCGAGCCTCTGTTCTTCCTCGATTATTACGCCACGGCGAAGCTCGACAACGGCATCGCCGAACGCGTCGTCGCCTCGATCGCGGAGGGCTGCCGCCAAGCCGGCTGCGCGCTAATCGGCGGCGAAACCGCGGAAATGCCCGGCATGTATGCCGAGGGTGATTACGATCTCGCCGGCTTCTGCGTCGGCGCGGTCGAGCGCGATGCCGTGCTGACCGGCCAGACGATCGCCGCGGGCGACGTCATCCTCGGCCTTGCCTCGTCGGGCGTGCATTCGAACGGCTTCTCGCTGGTCCGCCGCCTTGCCGCGGATCGCGGCTGGAAGCTTGACCGCCCGGCGCTCTTCGACGCCGACCGGCTGCTGATCGACACGCTGATGGCGCCGACGCGCATCTATGTCGCATCGCTGCTGCCGCTGCTCCGCGAGCGCCGGATCAAGGGCCTCGCCCACATCACGGGCGGTGGCCTGCTCGAAAACATCCGCGCGTCCTGCCCGACGGCACGCATGCCGTGGTCGACGCCGATGCGTGGGAGCAGCCGCGCCTGATGGCGTACCTGCAGGCGCAGGGCGCGATCGAACCGGAGGAGATGGCCCGCACCTTCAACTGCGGCATCGGCATGGCGGTGGTCGTCGCGGCGGACCAGGCGGAATCGGTCGCCGCAGCGCTGACCGCGGCCGGCGAAACCGTCCACACGATCGGCCGCATCGACGCCGGCCCGCGCGGCTGCACCGTGCGCGGCAGCACCGAAACGTGGAGCGCGCGCGCCGACTGGACCGCCACCCACACCCATGGCTGACGGGGCGATGAAGACCGTCGGCATCCTGATCTCGGGCCGCGGTTCGAACATGATGGCTTTGGTCGAATCGGGCGTGCCGGTCGGCCTCGTCGCATCCGACAAGCCTGATGCCGCGGGCCTCGCCTGGGCGCGTGAGCAAGGCCTCAAGACCTTCGCCCTGTCGCCCAAGGGATCGGCAAGGCGGCCTATGAAGAACAGTCGACGCCGCGCTGCGCGAGGCGGGCTGCGAGATCGTCGCGCTCGCCGGCTATATGCGGCTGCTGTCGAACGATTTCGTGGCGCGCTGGCGCGATCGTATCGTCAACATCCACCCTTCGCTGCTGCCCAAGTATAAGGGCCTCGACACCCACGCGCGCGCGATCGACGCCGGCGATGGCGTGGCGGGTTGCTCGGTCCATATCGTTACCGAGGAAACTGGACGCTGGCGCCCTGCTCGGCCAGGCCGAAGTACCGATTTTTGCCGGCGACACACCCGATACGCTCGCCGCGCGCGTTCTGGTCGCCGAACATCGCCTGTATCCGCAGGTGCTCAAGGAGTTCGGCCAGCCGATGACCCCCGAATTGACCGACGCGTCCACCCCGATCGACCGCGTCCCGCGCGATCGCGCTGCTTTTGCCCGAGGCGGAAGAACGCGACGAGGGCGGCCTCCCCGTCTTCGTCGTCGATGACGTTCCCTTCGCCCAGCTGACCGACGACGAAACGGTGTGTGTCCGCACCGCCGATGCCGAGGAACAGGCCGACGCGCTGGAAAGCGATCCCGACGCCTACGAGCCCGCCGATGATCTCGGCCCCGAGCCGTGGATCGGCATGACGCTGGGCGGCGACCCGGACTGGACGCTGATCGAGGATCGCATCGCGCACAGCTGGGAACTGGCGGCGCCCGAACGCCTGCTGGAGGCCGGCGGACGATGAGCGGCACTGGCGGCAGCAGCGAAACGCCCGATCAGGCGCAGACGCGCCGCCGCTGGATCACGCTGGCAGAGGTGGTCGCCGTCGCCGGCGTCATCATCGCCGCGCTCACGCTTTACAACAGTTGGCAGGAACGCCGCGACGCCGCCGCCGACAAGGCGGTCGAGGCGGCGAGCGCGACGCGTGACAAGACCCGTTTCGTGCTGCGCGGCACACCGTCGAAGGACAAGAGCCAGATCGTCCTCGCCAAGACGGAGGCGCATCCGCTTGGTGACGTCCGCGTCACCTTTCCGACCGCACTCGACGTCGGTCCGCAGGATGCCGTCGACCAGACGATCGAATCGCGCTGGTTCGAAAAGGCGCTGCGCAAAGCGACCGATGGCGGCCCCGACGCGCAGAGCGGGCGGCTGCCGTGCTCATCGCTACACCTATTTCACCGACGATCAGCCGACGACGCGGCAGGCGGTCTACGATCTCGTGTGGGAACGCATGGCCGCCCACTGCGCGGCCGCGTGGTCGAGCTGATCGACCTGCGCCTGCGCGAAACCGGCGGCAACCAGGCGCGCATCGACGCTTTATGGACGAAAGATCATCCCGCCACCTGAGGCGCCTCGACCGGCGCGGGTGCCGGCGTGCCAAGCAGCCAGCGGAGGAACCGCGGCACGGCGCCATGCCGCCCCATCCAGTCGCTGTACGCGCGATACGTCGGGTCAAGCCCCAGATGCCGTTCCTCGGTCTTCGCCCGCCAATAATAGACGCCGCTCACCACTCCCATCAGCAGCGTCGCACGGATCGCATCGACCAACGAACCCGTCCGTCAACAGCGGCAGCGTCGACAGCCACCAGAACAGGTTCTTCGACAGATAGGCCGGATGCCGCGACCAGGCATAGGGCCCATGGGTCAGGATGCCGCGATGCGTGAGGTTGGAAAAGCGCAGGCCGAACGCCACCGTCGCCCAGGCATAGATCACCGTCAGCACGACCAGCACCGCGCCCCACAGCCACAGCAGCGCCGGATGCCCGGCAAACCAGCTGCTCCACTCCTGCGTCCCCGGATGATAATCCAGCGGCCCGCCGGTCTCCATCATGATGAACGGCGGATAGCAGATCAGCGCCGCGGTCCACGCCGCTGCAAATGGGTTGGCGCTGCGGATATGCGAATCGAGCGGCCGCAATGTCAGTACATAGCCGACGGTCGCGAAGCTGACGTCGATCACGAACATCAGCGCGATCAGCCAGCTCGCCAGCATGACCGGGTCGTTCAGCCGCGTCAGATCGCTGCGGATGAAGCTGCCGTAATTGCCCGGCACCACCGCCAGCATGAAGGCCAAGAAGAACGCCTTCACCCCCCAGCTGCGCATATGCCCCCAGATTGCCTCGCGCTCGACCCCGCCTGCCCGGTCAGCACGCGCCGACATGCCAGCTGCCGTCGCGCGGCTGCTCCAGATAGCGGTCCAGCCACAGGACATAGGGCACCGCCAGCAGTGCGACGATCGGCATGCCCCAGCTGAAGCACCACATGGCAAAGGCGAAATTGCCCTCCCAATAAAAGCGCCCCATACCATAGATAATGCCAATCACTGCCCAGGTCGCGAACAGGCCGGCAAGCTTGGTCAGGCTGATCTCCCGCGTCTCGGCGAACGGCCGCGGACAGCCCCAGGCAATTCCCGTCGTCGCATGACGATGCACCTGGTCGACGAGCAGCGACCACAGGATCATCGGCGCAGCGCAGGCGACCAGCGCGACCAGCGCCGCATAGGGTCCGTCCATGCCGATGCTGCCCGCAAAAACCAGCCACGCGCCCAACCCCGAAAGGCCCGCCAGCCCCACGCCATGGCTGACCGCGGACGGCGGGCGATGATCGGGCGAGGACGCACAATCAGGTACAAGGTCGACAGACATGGCCCACTTCTACCGTGCGAACGGTAATCAAGCCATGAACCACGCTGCCGCTTGCACCGCACGCAGGGCGACGATAGATAGGCCCCACGCGACGATCGCCGGGCCCCAGGCCCCTGCCAGCGTCATGCGGGTATAGCACAATGGTAGTGCAGCAGCCTTCCAAGCTGAATACACGGGTTCGGATTCCCGTTACCCGCTCCATCCCTCCCCATGCGCCGCCCATCATTCCGGTTGCGCTCCGGCATGATGGGCGCGGGCGTTCCCCTGTCAGTCCTTCGCCGTCCCCGGTTCGGCCATGGCACGGTGGCGCTCCGCGAGTACGGCGTTCGGCGTGACGTTCGCGACGGCGGACTGGATCTTGTTTTTCCAGCCCGACACGATCTGTGCCTTGCCGGCCATCAGCGCATCCCAGCCATCGCGGGCGACGTCGGCGGGGGTCGCTCTCTTCGGATCGCTGCCGACCGACGTGTCCAGCATATCGCCACGCGCGAAGAACTCGGTGTCGACGGGGCCGGGCATCAGATTGGTGAGCGTGACGCCGTCCGCATCCTTGATCTCGTTCTGGATCGCGGCGACGAAGCTGTCCACGAAGGCCTTGGTGCCGTTGTACACCTGCTCTGGGAACGCACCGGGGATGTAGCCTGCGATCGAGCCGGTCACCAGCACCTTGCCCGAATTGCGCGCGACCATGTCGGCCAGCACCTTTTGCAACAGATAGCTGGTGCCGACGATGTTGGTGTCGACGACGCGGCGCCAATCTTCGACGCGCTGCTCGAGGAAGGCATGACCAAGTCCCCGGCCGGCATTGGCGCACAGCAAGTCCACCGGCCGCCCCTCCGCGGCCTCGAGCAGTTCATCGACGCCCTGCAGGGTCGACAGGTCCGCCTCAATGGAGCGTACCTCGGTGCCGAACTGGCGAAAGTCTTCCGCCGCCGCTTCGATCAACGGTTCGTCCGCGACGACCAGGATGTCGTAGCCGTTTTTGGCCGCCAACGTGGCGAGCTCGAAGCCGATGCCGGTCGAGGCGCCGGTAATGATCGCAAAGGGATGTGCCATGATGTCGCGTTCCTTATGAGGTGGCGGTCATGCCGGGCTTCAGCACGATCTTCGTCGTCTCGTTCTGCTGGTCCTTGAACATCTTGTAGCCCTTGGGCGCGTCCATCAGCGGCATGCGGGTGCGATATCAGGAATTCGGTATCGATCTTGCCCTCCAGGATCGCATTCAGGAGTGCAGGCATGTAGTGCTGGACGTGGGTCTGACCGGTCTTCAGCGTCAGCCCCTTTTCCATGAACGCGCCGAGCGGAAATTTGTCGACGAAGCCGCCGTAGACCGCCGGCATCGACAACGCGTCCGCCCTTGCGACAGGCGATGATCGCCTGGCGGATCGAATGCGGCCGATCGGTGCCGAGGAAGGTCGACGCCTTGATCTGATCGATGACGTTGTCGACGAACATCCCGTGCGCCTCCAGGCCCACGGCGTCGATCACCGCATCGGGACCGATGCCACCGGTCATTTCCATCAGCGCATCATACGTCGCGCTATCTTCGAAGTTGATCGTCTCCGCCCCGAAGCGCTTGCGAGTTCCAACCTATGCGGGAAATGATCGATCGCGATCACGCGCTCGGCCCCCATCAGGAACGCCGATTGCACCGCGAACAGCCCCACCGGGCCGCAGCCCCAGACCGCGACGGTGTCGCCGGGTTCGATCTGTGCATATTCGGCCGCCTGCCAGCCGGTGGGCAGGATGTCGCTGAGGAACAACACCTTGTCGTCCTCCACCCCGTCCGGGATGACGATCGGCCCGACATCGCTGAACGGCACGCGGACGTACTCGGCCTGCCCGCCCGCATAGCCGCCGGTCATGTGACTGTATCCGAACAGCGCCGACATCTCATGCCCGTACAGCTCGCGTGCGATATCCTGATTGTCGGCGGGCAGGCCGTTGGGACAGGCGGAAATATTGGTGCTTGCCGCAATGGAAGCAGCTGCCGCAGGCGATGGTGAAGGGCACGACGACGCGCTGCCCCTTCTTCAGCGTCGACTTCGCGCCGACCTCCACCACCTCGCCCATGAACTCATGGCCCAGGGACATCGCCGGCCTTCATCGTCGGGATATAGCCGTCGTACAGGTGCAGGTCCGATCCGCAGATTGCGGTGGAGGTTACCTTGATGATGCAATCGCGCGGGTTGACGATTTCGGGATCGTCGACTGTATCCATGCGGACGTCATGCTTGCCGTGCCATGCGAGCGCTTTCACAGCCCCATCTCCTCGAATTGCTGGAGCGTCATGGCCGGCGTGGCGATCTCGCCCGCCTCCATCAGCTGCTTGAAGCGCGCCAGGTCGCGACGCGCCTGGATCGCGGGTTCGCGCTGGAACATCTTGGCGATGACCTTGCCAATCACCCCGCCGGGTGGATCATAAGCGATCGTCGCGGTGACGACCGTCCCGCGCGGCCCAGCATCACGGAACGTAACACGGCCCGAGTTGGGCACGTCGGCACCGGGTTCGGACGACCAGGCGATCAGCCGGTCCGGTTCTTCCTGCGTGATCCGCGCGTCCCACGACACCGTGGCGCCGGCGGGCGCCTTCACGGTCCAATGCGACATCTTATCGTCCGTCACCTCGATCGAGATGACATTCTCCATGAAGCTCGGCAGGTTCGCGAAGTCGCGGAAGTAGGCATAGACCTCGGCCACCGGCCGATTGATCGTCACGGCCGTTGCGATCGCGGACGAGCCCTTGGCATCGATCAGCGATTTCGGTTGCAGCATCGGCGGCATCGCCATGTTTCGACGTCGTCGGTGGCGCGTCGTCGCGTGGATAGGTCATCCTCAGCTCCCTCGGAGAAGAGGGGCACCAACCCGACGTAGCAACCAGCGTTCCAGTCGTTACGCCCGTAGATTCAACTAGATAAGTCTCTTTTCGGCGTGCGCCGCATGCACGCGGGCATCCGCTGGCGGACGACGTCGCTGTGATGGTGAGGAGCGATCCGGCGGTGGGGATCGGCCTTCCCTGCGTCGGGAAGGATGGTGGACAGGGCTGGATTCGAACCAGCGTACGCTTGCACGGGCAGATTTACAGTCTGCTGCCTTTAACCACTCGGCCACCTGTCCAGATGGGAGCTTCGCCGAAGCGAGGCGGCCTATTGGCGTGGGGCGACGCGCCTGTCAACGCCGCTTTGCCCACAAAAACTGTGCATAAGCTGCACAGCTTGCGTGCTCCGCCGTCGCGGCCTAGCAGGCCGGCGATGACTTACGCCCCCTTCCCCTCCGTGTCCGGCGGCCTGCGCTGATGGCGCGCCGCGGCCATCGCCCGTCGACGGGCACCGCCAATCGCCCCAAATTCTGGGGTCGCCATCCGGTGACGGCGGCGCTCGCCAACCCCAACCGCACCGTACGCAAGATCTGGGGCACGCGCGAGGCGCTCTCGTCGCTCGACCTGCCGCCCGCGATGCCGGTCGTCTATGCCGACGCCGCGGACCTCGGTCGGCTGGTGCCATCGGACGCGCCGCACCAGGGCCTCGTCGCCGAGGTCGAACCGCTCGAAGAAATGTGGCTGGCCGATCTGCTGATGGAGGGCAAGGACGATAACCGCCCGCTGATCGTGCTCGACCAGGTGACCGACCCGCACAATGTCGGTGCGATCCTGCGCTCGGCAGCGGCGTTCGACGCGCTCGGGATCGTCACGCAGGGACCGGCACGCACCGCCCGAAAGCGGCACGGTCGCGCGCTCGGCGTCGGGCGCGCTGGAAACGGTGCCGTGGTGCCGCGTCGTCAATCTGGCGCGCGCGCTGGAAGAAATCGCCGAAGCCGGCTTCTGGCGCATCGGCCTGACTGGCCACGCCGATCAGACGCTGGCCGAGGCGATGGGCACGCAGCGCATCTGCATCGTGCTCGGCGCGGAAGGCGAAGGCATGCGCCAGAATACCGAGGCGCATTGCGACGAGCTCGCCAAGCTGCCGATCAGCGACAAGGTGGAAAGCCTGAACGTCTCGAACGCCGCGGCGATCGCACTGTATGCGGTAGCGGCGCGATAAGGCCAATTGAGCGTCGTCATCCCCGCGCAGGCGGGAATGACGACATTAGGATGCCGGTCCCCCTCAATCCTCGCCGGCGATCGTCACCTTCAGGCCGTCGAGCGCATCGGTGAACGGCAGCTGGCACGACAGGCGCGAGGTGGCGTTGCGCTCGTCGCTCGAATCGAGCAGGTCGTCCTCGTCCGGGCTCATCGCGGGCAACTGATCGGCGAAGGCCGGGTCGACATGGACGTGGCAGGTCGCGCAGCTGCAGCAGCCGCCGCACAGCGCCAGCAGTTCGTCGATACCGGCGTCGCGGATGACTTCCATCACCGACAAACCGGCCTCGCCGTTGATTTCGCGTTCTTCCCCCTCGCGCGTGACGACGATAAGCTTGGGCATGATAATCTCCCCTAGAGTTGCCGCGGGCCATGCCTCGCCACCGCCCCAGGATCAAGCATGGGCCTGAGCGCCGAGCAAATCCGCGCGAGCATGGACGCCCTCGCCGCCGCCGAACCCGCCTTTGCCGCAGGGCTCGCCCGCGTCGGCTATCCGCCACCACGGCTGCGCGCGCGCGGCTATATCACGCCTGCTGCGCACGATCATCGGCCAGCAGGTGAGCGTCGCATCGGCGAACGCCGTCTATCGCAAGCTCGAATCCTTGGTGGGCGATCCGGGGCGATCCGCATACCATCCTCGCGGCCAGCGACGAGACGCTACGCGCGGCGGGGCTTTCGCGCCAGAAGGCGGGGTATGCGCGCAGCCTTGCCGAGGAGGTGACGAGCGGTCGCCTGAACCTCGATGCGCTACCCGAGGATGACGAAGAGGCGATCGCGCAGCTCGTCCGCGTCAAGGGGATCGGACGCTGGTCGGCCGAAATCTATCTCCTCTTTGCCGAAGGACGGCCCGACATCTGGCCTGCCGGCGACCTCGCCGTTCAGATCGAAGTCGGCCGCCTGCTCGGTCATGACGCCCGTCCGTCCGAAAAGCAGGTCCGCGCGCTCGCGGAGGCATGGCGGCCGCATCGTGGGGCGCTCGCGATCTTCACCTGGCATCATTACGGCGCCGGGCCGGACGTCGACGCCGCGCCGGTATAAACACGCTCGCTTCCGAATAAGATCGGGCGATTACATCTGATTAACACAGATCAGTGTATCGTCGTCGGAAGAGGCACGCTGCGTGAGAGGAGGCTTGATGACAACGACAGTCGATATCGCATCAGCCTCCGATCCCTTGTGGCATCGGCTGCTGTCGGGCGAGATCAAGCCGACCTATCGCTGCCTGGCCCTTCGGATCCTGATGATCCGGCTGACGCATGCCTATCGCGACGGGTCCGCCGACAAGGCGGACATCGTTGCCGAACTGCGCACCTTCTTCCGCGACAATGCCCGGTTCGCGGCCCCTGATTTATGCCATCATCGCAGAGGTCAGCGCGCGATGACCATCAGCCCGGAACAGCCCCCCCGCCGACCGTTCGCTCTACAGCGTTGACGAGGTCGGCGCGATGATCGCCGCTGGCGATGCCCTGCTGCTGGCCGGCGAGGAGCAGCTGCTCGCCGCGCTGCCGCAAGGGCCGGTGGATCGGCGGCACCATCCCCTATTTCATGACACATGAAGACGGCGGTACGTTCGATCGCGACCGCATTTTCGTGCAACGCCTGCCAGACATGGCGGCCGTTCATGCGCAACACCTGCTGCCGGCCGACGCGCTGTCGACGCTGGCGGACGGAGGCGCCGACAACGGCTTCACCGTCATCCTGCTGCCGTCGCAGAGCCCGGCGCATCAGGCGTTCGCGCTGCGCAGCGGCGAATGGCCCGGGGTGTTCCGCCGCCCGCTGGTCGGCTGGGTCACGGGGGCCGCGCTCGATCGTCTCGACACCGATAGTCCCAAGGTGTTCGACGGCGCGACCGGGCAGATCTCCGGCACGGACGCCGTGGTCATGCACGTCGCGCTACCCGACAGCCATTATGCCGACGTCGACATCGTCAACCTGTTCGAACCCGGCGACGGCCCAGCGCTGACCTTCGGAGACGACGACGGCGCCGATACCGGCTTCACCGTCGAACATGTTTACGTCGATGGCGTACGCAAGCGCCTGATCGACCATATCGCGGACCATGGCATCGATACGCGGTTGCCGCTCGTCGCCGACTATAACGGCGCGATGATCAACGTCGCGACGGCCAGCATCGCGGCGGACACGGGCCACGTCACGTTTTTCGCGCCAGTGTTCCCCCACATCACCTATCGCTTCGCCAAGCCGATCGGGGATTATGAGACGCTGTTCGCTGAGCAGCTCGGCGAACGGCATGACACGCTCGCCTTCGCCTGCAACTGCATCCTCAACTACAATTATGCGGGTCTCGCGGGCAAGCGCACCGCGGATGTCGCCGGGCCGATGTCGTTCGGCGAAATCGCCTATATGCTGCTGACCCAGACCTTGGTCTACCTCACCATCAAGGCCGTCTGACCCGACCACCAGCCGAGCGCGCGACGAAGTTTTTCGCGTCGCGTGCGACACTTGCGGTCGTGACGCGCTTGCCGCACAGACCGCGGGGATGACGCCCCCGCCACCTCGCCCGCGCCCTCGCTGATCGGCAGCCATCGCAGCGTCTCGGTGCCGACCGGCGGATCGGGCTGGCGGCGGCTGGCGGCCTTCATGGGGCCGGGCTTCCTCGTCGCCGTCGGTTACATGGACCCCGGCAATTGGGCGACCGACATCGCCGGCGGGTCGGCCTTCGGTTACACCTTGCTGTCGGTCATTCTGCTGTCGAACCTGATGGCGATCGTATTGCAGGCGCTCTCCGCCCGACTGGGCGTCGCCTCCGGCCTCGACCTGGCACAGGCCTGCCGGGCCTATTACAGCCGTCCGGTGTCGTTCGCGCTGTGGGCGCTGGCGGAGGTCGCGATCATCGCCTGCGACCTGGCCGAAGTGCTGGGCACGGCGATCGCGCTGAAGCTGCTGTTCGGTATCCCGCTTGTCTGGGGCGTGATCCTGACTGCGCTCGACGTGTTCCTGATCCTGGCGCTGCAACGCTATGGCTTCCGAAAGATCGAAGCGTTCATCATCGCGCTGCTCGTCATCATCGCCGGTTGCTTCGCGTTCGAGTTGTTCCACGCAAAGCCGGACGTCGGAGCAATGCTCGCGGGCCTCGTCCCCAGCCCCGGCATCGTCACCGATCCAGCCAAATTGTACCTCGCGATCGGCATCCTCGGCGCGACGGTGATGCCGCACAACCTCTACCTCCATTCCTCGATCGTCCAGGACGCGCGCCTTCGAACCCACCGATGCCGGAAAGGCCGAGGCGGCGCGGATGGCGACGATCGACGGCACGATCGCGCTGGGCCTGGCCTTCTTCATCAACGCCGCCATCCTCGTGACGGCGGCGGCGGTGTTCCACACCGCGGGCCGCACCGAAGTCGCCGAGATCGATGAGGCCTATCGCCTGCTCGCCCCGATGATGGCGTCGGCGCGGCGAGCGTCGTATTCGGTATCGCGCTGCTGGCCTCGGGCCAGAACTCCACCGTCACCGGCACGCTGGCCGGGCAGATCGTGATGGAGGGCTTCCTCCAACTCCGCTGCCCGTCTGGCTGCGCCGCCTCGTCACGCGGCTGCTCGCGATCGTGCCGGCGGTGATCGTCGTCGGCGCGAGCGGCGACGGTGGTGCGACCCGGCTGCTGGTGCTGAGCCAGGTCATCCTCAGCCTGCAACTGCCCTTCGCCGTGGTGCCGCTGGTCCTGTTTACCGGCCAGTCACGCGTCATGGGCCGCTTCGTCAGCCCGCGTTGGTTGCGTCTGCTCGCCTGGCTGATCGCCGCGATCATCATCGGGCTTAACCTGACGCTGCTGATCGGCATGCTGTGATGCCACTTCGGCCATTTAAAGGGTGACTTTCGCCGGCACCTATCGTTTAGTTACGGCAGCGTATCCCTCTTCTTCCCCGGATCGATCGTGACCGAACCAGCTGCCGCACCGACCCCTGCGCAGACCCATGCGCTCGCCCCCGACCTCGCCAGCGAGATCGTCGACACCCTCGTCCATCGCATCGGCAAGGACCGCCAGGCCGCCCGCCCGCATGATTGGCCTCGCCGCGACGATCTTCACGCTGCGGAACGAGATCATCGAACGCTGGATGCGCTCGACCAAGGAAGCGCATGCGGCGGGCGCGAAGCGGGTCTATTATCTCAGCCTCGAATTCCTGATCGGGCGGTTGCTGCGCGACGCCCTGTCGAACCTGCGGCATAACGACGAGGTCGCGCAGGCACTGACCTCGCTCGGCGTCGACCTTGCCGTGATCGAAGAGATCGAGCCGGACGCGGCGCTCGGCAACGGCGGCCTTGGGCGGCTGGCGGCGTGTTTCATGGAAAGCCTCGCGAGCCTCGACCTGCCGGCCTATGGCTATGCATCCGCTACGTGAACGGCATGTTCCGCCAGCGGCTGGACGACGGCTGGCAGGTCGAGCTGCCCGAAACCTGGCTCGCCCACGGCAATCCGTGGGAGTTTGAGCGGCGGGGAAAGCGCCTATTTCGTCGGTTTCGGCGGTGAGGTGACGACGCTGGCCGACGGCCGCAGCCACTGGTCGCCCGCCGAAGCGGTGGAGGCGGTCGCCTTCGACACGCCGATGGTCGGCTGGCGCGGCAAGCGCGTCAATACGCTGCGGCTGTGGAACGCCCGCGCGTTCGATCCGATCAAGCTGGACCAGTTCAACGCCGGCGATTTCGAAGGCGCGCTCGCCGGACAGCTCCCGCGCTGAAACGCTGACCCGCGTCCTCTATCCCAATGACAGCACGCCTGCGGGCCAGGAGCTGCGGCTGCGGCAGGAATATTTCTTCTCGTCCGCGTCGATCCAGGACATCGTCCGCCGCCACGTCCAGTATTTCGGCGACATCCGCACGCTGCCCGAAAAGGCCGCGATCCAGCTCAACGACACGCATCCGGCAGTGTCGGTCGCCGAACTGATGCGGCTGCTGAAGGATTTCCACGGCCTGACCTTCGACGAGGCGTGGGAGATCACCCGCAAGACCTTCGGTTATACGAACCACACGTTGCTGCCCGAGGCGCTGGAAAGCTGGCCGCTTCCGCTGTTCGAACGGCTGCTGCCGCGGCACATGCAATTGGTCTATGCGATCAATGCCAAACTGCTGCGCGAGGCGCGCGACAGCGGTGCCGACGATCGCGCGATCGCCGCGATCAGCCTGATCGATGAAGGCGGCGAGCGCCGCGTCCGCATGGCGAACCTCGCCTTCGCGGGCAGCCACAGCGTCAATGGGCGTAGCCGCGCTGCACACCGATCTGATGAAGAAGACGGTCTTCGCTGACCTCCACCGTCTCTATCCCGATCGGATCAACAACAAGACCAATGGCATCACCCCGCGCCGCTGGCTGCAGCAGTGCAATCCCGGGCTGACCGATCTGATCGAAAGCGCGATCGGCGACGGCTTCCGTGACGATGCGCAGGCGCTGACCGCGCTCGCCCCCTTCGCTGACGACGCCGGCTTTCGCGACCGCTTCGCCGCGGTGAAGCCGCGCGAACAAGGTCGCGCTCAGCCAATATCTGCATGACACGATGGAGCTGAAGCTCGATCCCGATGCGATCTTCGACGTGCAGATCAAGCGCATCCACGAATATAAGCGCCAGCTGCTCGGCATCGTCGAGACGGTCGCGCTGTACGACCAGATCCGCAGCCACCCGGAGCGCGACTGGACGCCGCGCGTCAAGCTGTTCGCCGGCAAGGCGGCGTCGAGCTACCATAACGCCAAGCTGATCATCAAACTGGCGAACGACGTCGCCAAGCGGATCAACGCCGATCCCGCGGTCGGCGATCTGTTGAAGGTCGCCCTTCGTCCCCAATTACAACGTCAGCCTTGCCGAACGCATCATCCCGGCGGCCGACCTGTCCGAACAGATTTCGACCGCGGGCATGGAGGCATCGGGCACCGGCAATATGAAGTTCGCGCTGAACGGCGCGCTGACGATCGGCACGCTCGACGGCGCGAATATCGAGATCCGCGACCATGTCGGCGCCAACAACATCTTCATTTTCGGCCTGACGGCTGAGGAGGTCGCGGACAAGCGCGCCAGCGGCTATCGCGGTACGGACGCCATTGGCGCGTCGCGCGAATTGGCGCAGGCGGTGAACGCAATCGCCTCTGGGGTGTTTTCTCCGGACGATCCAAATCGTTACGGGGGACTGATGGACGGCATTCGCGATCACGACTGGTTTATGCTGGCCGCCGACTTCGACGGCTATGCCGCCGCCCAACGCATGGTCGATGCACGCTGGAGCGATCCCGCGGCATGGGGCCGATCGGCCGTGCTCAACGTCGCCAACATGGGCTGGTTCTCGTCGGATCGCACGATCGGTGAATATGCGCGCGGACATCTGGAACGTGATGTGAAGCCGCCGCGTGGCGCCATCGCTGCTCTGCTCGCCGGGCGCCACGACGATCCCTTTTCGCTGCTGGGTGTCTTCGCGGGTCCGAACGGTACGTTCGCGCGCACGCTGATCCCCGGCGGCGGAAACGGCCGAAGCGTATGACCTGTCGGGAACCTCGCTCGGCCGCGTGAACCGTGTCGACGACGCCGGCCTGTTCGAAGGCGCGATCGACGGCGACCCGCAGCCGGTGAAATACCGCGCGCAGGGCTATGGTGCGGAATGGTGGGTGACGGACCCGTACAGCTTCGGCCCGGTGCTCGGCCCCACCGACGATTAATCTGATCGCGGAAGGGTCGCATTTCCGCCTCTACGACAAGATGGGCGCGCATCTGATCGAGCATCAGGGCGCGAGCGGCATGCACTTTGCCGTCTGGGCCCCGAATGCACAGCGCGTGTCGGTGGTCGGCGACTTCAACGACTGGAACGATACCCGCCACGTCATGCGCCGCCGCGCCGACATCGGCGTGTGGGAGATTTTCCTGCCCGATATCGGTGCGGGCCGCAGCTACAAGTTCGCGATCCTCGGTCCGGACGGCACACTGCAACCGCTGAAGGCGGACCCCTTCGCCTTCCAGTCCGAACTGCGCCCGAAGACCGCGTCGATCACCACCGCGCCTTCCGCGCATAGCTGGGGCGACGCCGCGCATCGCGACAGCTGGTCGAAGCTCGATCCCCGCCGCGTGCCCATGAGCATCTATGAAGTCCATGCCGGCAGCTGGGATCGCGACGAAAACGGCTGGTATCTGTCGTGGGACGCGCTCGCCGACCGCCTGATCCCCTATGTGGTCGACATGGGCTTCACCCATATCGAATTCATGCCAATCAGCGAACACCCCTATGATCCGTCATGGGGCTATCAGACGACCGGACTCTACGCGCCCTCCGCGCGCTTCGGCGATCCGGACGGCTTCGCCCGCTTCGTCGATGGTGCGCATCAAGCGGGGATCGGCGTGCTACTCGATTGGGTGCCCGCGCACTTCCCCGTCGATTGTCCACGGCCTCGCCCGGTTCGACGGCACCGCGCTGTACGAACACGAAGACCCGCGCCTCGGCTTCCACCCCGACTGGAACACCGCGATCTACAATTTTCGGGCGGCGCGAGGTGCGTAGCTTCCTGATCAACATCGCGTTGTTCTGGACCGAACGCTATCACGTCGACGGGCTGCGCGTGGATGCCGTCGCCTCGATGCTGTACCGCGACTACAGCCGCAAGGCCGGGGAATGGATCCCAACGACGAGGGTGGCCGCGAGAACTGGGAGGCCGTGCATTTCCTGCGCGACATGAACCGCGCGGTGTACGGCAAGCGCGACGGCGTGTTCACCGTCGCCGAGGAATCGACCAGCTGGCCGGGCGTCTCCACCCCGCCTTCGACGACGGCCCGCGCACAAACCTGGGCTTCGGCTTCAAGTGGAACATGGGCTGGATGCACGACACGCTCCAGTATTTTGCGCGCGAACCGATCCACCGGCGGCATCACCATGGCGAGATCACCTTCGGCCTCGTCTATGCCTTCGACGAGAATTTCGTTTTGCCGCTCAGCCATGACGAGGTCGTCCACGGCAAGGGATCGCTGATCGCCAAGATGGCCGGTGACGACTGGCAGCAGTTCGCGAACCTGCGCGCCTATTACGCCTTTATGTGGGGCTATCCCGGCAAGAAGCTGCTGTTCATGGGGCAGGAGTTCGCGCAGCGGCAGGGAGTGGAGCGAGGATCGGGCGCTCGACTGGCATTTGCGCTGTTCGTCGTCGCACGAGGGGATTCGCAATCTCGTCCGCGACCTCAACCGCCTGTATCGCGAGACGCCAGCGCTGCATGCGCGCGACTGCGAGGGCGAGGGCTTCGAATGGCTGATCGGCGACGATGCCGCCAATTCGGTCTTCGCCTGGCTGCGCAAAGCGCCGGGCGAGAAGCCGGTGGCAGTGATCGCCAACCTGACGCCGGTTGCGCGCGCACCCTATCGCGTGCCGCTGCCGCAGGACGGGCGCTGGCGCGAAAATCATCAATTCCGACGCACACCATTATTGGGGCTCCGGCCTCGGCAATATGGGGGGCGTCGACGCGAAGGACGGCGCGGCATGGGTGACACTGCCACCACTCGCGACCATCATGCTGCAATACGACGGTTGACCGATCCAGGGGCAGGACGGTCGACGGACAGATAATAGGAGGATGCCGGTGGTAGACAGACGAGGACAGCCGCTATCGCGTGATGCGATGGCCTATGTGCTGGCGGGTGGCCGCGGCAGCCGGCTGATGGAATTGACGGACACCGCGCGCCAAGCCCGCGGTCTATTTCGGCGGCAAGAGCCGGATCATCGATTTCGCGCTGTCGAACGCGATCAATTCGGGCATCCGCCGCATCGGCGTCGCGACCCAGTACAAGGCGCATTCGCTGATCCGCCACCTCCAACGTGGCTGGAACTTCCTGCGGCCCCCGAACGCAACGAAAGCTTCGACATCCTGCCCGCCAGCCAACGGATCAGCGAGTTCCAATGGTACGAAGGCACCGCCGACGCGGTCTACCAGAACATCGACATCATCGAGGCCTACGATGTTGAGTATATGGTCATCCTGGCCGGCGATCACATCTATAAGATGGATTATGAGGTGATGCTCCAGCAGCATTGCGACAGTGGCGCCGACGTCACCGTCGCGTGTATGGAGGTGCCGCGGATGGAGGCGGTCGCGTTCGGCGTGATGCACCGTCGATGAGACCGACCGGATCATCGACTTCGTCGAAAAGCCTGCCGATCCGCCGTCGATCCCGGGCCAGCCCGACATCGCGCTCGCCAGCCTCGGCATCTACGTCTTCCGCACGAAGTTCCTGATCGAACAACTGCGCCGCGACGCCGGACACGCCTGGCTCCGCGCGCGATTTCGGCAAGGACATCATTCCGTACCTCGTCCAGCACGGCAAGGCGCAGGCGCACCGCTTCTCGGCAAGCTGCGTGCGCACCAGCGAGGAGCCCGCCGCCTATTGGCGCGACGTCGGCACGGTCGACGCCTATTGGGAGGCCAATATCGACCTCACCGATGGTCATCCCGCAGCTCGACGTCTACGACCACGAATGGCCCATCTGGACCTATTCGGAGATCACGCCGCCCGCCACAATTCGTCCATGACGAAGAGGGCCGGCGCGGGTCGGCGGTATCGAGCCTGGTGTCGGGCAATTGCATCGTGTCGGGTTCTTCCATCCATCGCAGCCTGCTGTCGACCGGCGTGCGTGCGCACAGCTTTTCGGCCCTCGAGGAAGCGGTCGTGCTGCCCTATTGTCACATCGGCCGGGGCGCCCGCCTGAAGGCGCGTGGTGCTCGATCGCGGGCGTCGTCATCCCGGACGGGCTCATCGTCGGGGAGGACCCGGAACTCGACAGCCGCCGCTTCCGTCGGACCCGACAAGGGCATCTGCCTCATCACCCAACCGATGATCGACCGCCTGGCGCTGTGACCCTGTCGGTCCTCTCGGTCGCATCCGAAGCCTTCCGCTGGTGAAGACCGGCGGGCTGGCGGACGTCGTCGGCGCCCTGCCCGACGCGCTCAGCCCGCATGGGATCGCGACGACCCACGCTGCTCCCGGGCTATCCCGCGCTCGCCAAGGCGGTGAAGGGTGCGACGGTCGTCCACCGCTGGCCCGATCTGCTCGGCGTCGAGGCGCGGCTGCTGGCGTCGCACATCGGCCGAGCATCCGCTGCTGGTGCTCGACGCGCCCGAATTGTTCGCACGGCCCGGCGGACTCTATGGCCAGACCGACGACTGGCAGCGGTTTGCGGCGTTCGCCTTCGGCGGCCGCCGAGATCGCCGCGGGCGTGGTGCCGGGCTATCGCTTCGACCTGCTTCACGCCCACGGACTGGCAGGCGGCGATGGCACCCGCCTATCTCCGCTTCCAGCACGCCGATCGCCGTCCGGCGAGCGTGATGACCGTCCACAACATCGCCTTTCAGGGCCAGTTCGGCGCGGAGGTGTTCGCTGACCTCGGCCTGCCCGCGATGGCCTATGCGATCGACGGCGTCGAATATTATGGCGGCGTCGGCTTTCTGAAGGCGGGCCTCGCCTCGGCCGATGCGATCACCACCGTCAGCCCGACCTATGCGGCCGAAATCCGCGAGGGCCGCTTCGGCATGGGCCTCGAAGGCCTGATCGAAGCGCGCCGCGACCGCGTCCACGGCATCGTCTACGGCATCGACCCCGCGGTCTGGAACCCGGAAACCGACGCCGCCCTCCCCAGCCGCTACACCACCCGCGCGCTCGGCCGTCGCAAGGCGAACAAGCGCGCGATCGAAAGCGTATTCGGATTGGAAGCGGGGGACGGCCCCCTGTTCACCGTCATCAGCCGCCTGACGTGGCAGAAGGGCATGGGATGTCCTGACGCAGTGCCTCGACGAACTCGTCGCGCTCGGCGGACGGCTGGCGCTACTCGGATCGGGCGACGCGCATCTCGAGGCGGCGTTCCTTGCCGCCGCCGCACGCTATCCCGGCCGGATCGGCGTGAAGATCGGCTATGACGAGCCGCTCTCGCATCTGCTGCAGGGCGGCGCCGACGCCAATCCTGATTCCGTCGCGCTTCGAACCGTGCGGCCTGACCCAGCTGTACGGCCTTGCAATATGGATGCGTGCCGATCGTCGCGCGCACGGGCGGTCTTGCCGACACCGTCATCGATGCCAACGAGGCGGCGCTCGCTGCCGGCGTCGCCACCGGTTTCCAGCATGGCGAAACCGGCTACCACACGCTCGCGCATGCGATCCGCCGCGCGATTGCCGCATATGCCCGGCCCGATCTATGGTGCATCCTCCAGCGCAACGGGATGCGCGCCGATTTCTCCTGGGGCCAAAGCGGCCGCCGTTACGCCGACCTCTACAAGACCCTGACAGGACACGCATGATCCGCACCTGCCCGACCAGCCCTACACCGACCAGAAGCCCGGCACCTCGGGCCTCCGCAAGAAGGTGACGGTGTTCCAGCAGCCCAATTACGCCGAGAATTTCGTCCAGTCGGTGTTCGACGTCATCGATGGCAAGCAGGGCGCGACGCTCGTCATCGGCGGCGACGGCCGTTTCCTCAATCGCGAGGTGATCCAGAAGGCGATCCGCATCGCCGCCGCCAACGGTTTCGGCCGGGCGGTGATCGGCCGCGGCGGCATTCTGTCGACGCCCGCCGCCAGCAACATGATCCGTATCCGCAAGGCGCTGGGCGGCCTCGTTCTGTCGGCAAGCCACAATCCCGGCGGCCCGAACCGAGTGATTTCGGCATCAAGTACAATTATCGCCAACGGCGGCCCCGCGCCCGAAAGCGTCACCGAAGCGCTGTACCAGCGTACCAAGGTTATCGACCGCTGGCTGACCGTCGACGCGGCGGACGTCCGATCTCGACACGATCGGCGAAACGCAGGTCGGCGATATGACCGTCGAGATTGTCGATCCGGTCACCGATTATGCCGCCCCTGATGGGAGCCGGCTGTTCGACTTCGCTGCCATTCGTGCCGCCGGCCTGACGATGGCATTCGACGCGATGATGCGCGGTTACCGGCCCCTATGCGACCGAAATCCTTGAAAACCGTCTGAGCTTCACCAGGGGCACGGTGCGCAACGGCACGCCGCTGAGGATTTCGGCGGGCATCACCCCGATCCCAATCTCGTCCACGCGCATGCGCTGTACGAAACGATGATGGCGCCCGACGCGCCGATTTCGGCGCCGCATCGGACGGTGACGGCGACCGCAACCTCATCATCGGCCGCGGCCGGTTCGTAACCCCCATCCGACAGCCTCGCGATGGCTGGCCGCCAATGCCACCTTGCGCCTGGCTATGCCGACGGGCTGAAGGGCATCGCCGATCGATGCCGACCAGCGCCGGCCGCCGATCGCGTCGCCGCGGCCAAGGGGCTGCCGATCTTCGAAACGCCTACGGGATGGAAGTTCTTCGGCAATTCTGCTCGACGCCGGCAATGGCGACGATCTGCGGCGAAGAAGCGCGGGCACCGGGTCCGATCATGTGCGGGAGAAGGACGGCCTGTGGGGCGGTGCTCCTGTGGCTCAACATCCTCGCCGTCCGCGGCCAATCGGTCGATGCGATCGCGCGCGTTCACTGGGCGACCTACGGCCGCAACTATTACGCCCGCCACGATTATGAAGGTGTGGAGAGCCGATCGCGCCGATGCGCTAATGGCCCGAACTGCGCGGCAAGCTCGATACGCCTCGCCGGCACGCAGGTTGCCGGCCTCAGCGTCGCCGAAGCCGATGATTTTGCCTATACCGATCCCACCGACGGATCGATCAGCCGCAACCAAGGCGTGCGCATCCTGTTCGACGGTGGCAGCCGCGTCGTCTTCCGCCTGTCGGGCACGGGCACCAGCGGCGCGACGTTGCGCGTCTATCTCGAACGCTACGAACCCGCCGACGGCGGACCTCGACCGCGATACCGGCGAGATGCTCGCCGATATCGTCGCCGCAGCGGATGCGATCGCCGGGATCGTTCGCCACACCGGCCGCACCGAGCCGACGTCATAACGTGAGCGTGTCGCTCGGCGCCGAAGTCGTGGACGGCGGCACCCGTTTCGCCGTGCGGAGCGCGACCCCCGTCACGCTCTGCCTGTTACGACGATGCCCGGCGAACGACAGATACCCATGACCGGTGCGGACGGCGTCTGGCATGCGGGAGGTCGAGGGTGTCGGCGTCGGCACGCGCTACGGCTATCGCGCTGCGGCAGACCCGATGAAACTGCTGGTCGATCCCTATGCGATCCAGCTGGACCGGCCGTTCCACTACGACCCGTGCCTCGGCGAGCCGGGCATCGACACGACCGCGCTGGTCCCGCGCGCCATCCTCACGCCGCCCCCTACCGTACCTGTCGCCCCGCCCCTCTTCACCCCCGGGGGCCTGATCTACGAACTCAACGCCCGCGGCTTCACCATGCTGCACCCGGACCGTATCAGAGGCACAGCGCGGTACGATCGCCGCGCTCGCCCATCCCGGTATCATCGCGCATCTCAAGAAGCTGAACGTCGCCCGCGATCGAGCTGATGCCGATCGTCGCATGGATCGACGAACGCCACCTGCCGCCGCTCGGCCTCACCAACAGCTGGGGCTTACAACCCTGTCGTCCCAATGGCGATCGACCCGCGGCTCGCCCCCGGCGGTGTCGCCGAATTCGTCGAGACGGTCGCCGCCCTCCGCAGCGCCGGGATCGGCGTGATCCTCGACCTCGTCTTCAACCACACGGGCGAGAGCGACCGCCTCGGCCCGACATTGTCGCTGCGCGGGTTCGATGAGCCGCTCTATTACGCGCGCGCACCCGACGGCACTCTCGTCAATGATACCGGCACGGGCAACACGCTCGATTGCAGCCGGCCGGAGGTTCGCGCGCTGATCCTCGCCAGCCTTCGCCATTTCGCCCGGTGCGGCGTCGACGGCTTCCGTTTCGACCTCGCGACGATCCTCGCCCGCGGCCCCGGCTTCCGACCCACAGGCCCCGATCTTCGCGGAGATCGCCGCCGACCCGCTACTCGCCAGCCGCGTCATGATCGCCGAGCCGTGGGACATCGGCCCCGGCGGCTATCAGCTCGGCCAGTTCCCCGACCACTGGCTGGAGTGGAAACGACCGCTACCGCGACGACGTCCCGCCGCTTCTGGCGCGGCGACGGCAGCGCAGGCGAGCTGGCCACCCGCATCGCAGGATCGGCAGACATCTTCGGTCCCGGCGACACGCGCACGATCAACTTCCTCGCAGCGCACGATGGCTTCACGCTCGCCGATCTCGTCAGCTATGCCGAGCGCCACAACCACGCCAATGGCGAGGACAATCGCGATGGCCATGGCGACAATCTCAGCTGGAACAATGGCGTCGAGGGGCCCGAGCGACGATCCCGTCATCCGCCAGCGCCGCCGTGACGACCTCCGCGCGCTACTCGCCACGCTGTTCGCCTCGCGCGGCACGATCATGCTGACCGCCGGCGACGAATTCGGTCGCACGCAGCAGGGCAACAACAACGCCTATGCGCAGGACAATGCGATCGGCTGGGTCGACTGGCAGAACCGTGACCGCAATCTCGAGGATTTCGTCGCGGCGCTCGCGGCCTTTCGCACCACCAACCGGCTGGACGCCGTCGCCCCCTACGCCGACGGCGACTGGCGTGCGCTCGATGGCGAGGTCATGACGCCGGACCGCTGGCACGACGCGCCCGGTTTCGAACTTCGCCTGACCGATGGCGACGCCCAGATCGTGCTGCGTATCGATCGCCAGACCCGCCGCGTCTCGCTGAGCCGTAGAAACCATCGTGGAGAGCCGATGATGATCCGCCCGCTGCTGCTTGTCCTGTCGACGCTGCTCGTCGCCGCCACGCCGCTGTCGCCCGCCCAGCGCTTCGGCGAGTTGTTCCGCGCGGTGCAGATGCAGCGCATCTTCCCCGATACGAAGACCTTCGCCGACGCCCAGCCGCGCCGCAGCGACGCCGCAATCATGAAGGCCTATCGCCAGTGCGCCTGCAAGGATCGCGCGGCGCTCGAAGCCTTCGTGCAGGCGAACTTCACCCTGCCGATCACGCCGACCGTACCGCCACCCTCGGCTAAACTCTCGCTCACGGCGCATATCGATGCGCTGTGCCGCAGCTCACGGCGCACCTTGCCGAGCGTCGGGCGCGGGTTCGTCGGCGCTGCCGTTGCCAAACGCTTCGTCGTCCCCGGCGGCCGGTTTCGCGAAATGTATTATTGGACAGCTGGTTCACGATGCTGGGCCTGCAGGCATCGGGGGGCGGGCAGGATCTGGTCGAGGACATGATCGTCGACTTCGGCAGCCTGCTCGATCGCTACGGCCGCATTCCCAACGGCACGCGCACCTAATTATCTCAGCCGCTCGCAACCGCCCTTCTTCTACCTGATCGCCGGCATGTCGAAGCGTGCCGACACGCTGGCGCAGCGCACCCGCTGGCTGCGCGCCGAGCATGATTTCTGGATGCGCGGCGCCGATGGTCTGCGGGCCGGCGAGGCGAACGCCCGCGTCGTCCGCCTCAGCGACGGCAGCCTGCTCAACCGCCATTGGGATGACCGCGACGATCCCCGCGACGAAAGCTATCGCGAGGACGCGCTGCTCGCACAGGCGACCCCCGGCCGCGACGCCAAGGTCCTCTACCGCGATCTGCGCGCCGGCGCCGAGAGCGGTTGGGACTTCAGTTCGCGCTGGCTCGCCGATGGCAAGACGCTGGCGACGATCCGCACGACGCGCGTCGTCCCCGGTCGATCTCAACAGTCTGCTCTACGGGCTCGAACGCAGCATCGCGACGAACTGCCGGACGCTGAAGGACGATCCCCTGCGCCAGCCGCTACACCGCGGCGGCCGACGCACGCGCGGTGGCGATCAACCGCCATCTGTGGAACGCTGCCGGCTATTATGCCGATTACGACCTGGATGCGGACACGGTCGCGGACGGGGCGCACCGCCGCCATGGCCTTCCCCCTGTTCGTCGGCATCGCGACGCCCGATCGCGCCCAAGCCACTGCCAAGGCCCTGGCCCCGCTGATCGGCGAGGGCGGGCTTCGCACCACGCTGGTGGACACAGGGCAGCAATGGGATGATCCCAACGGCTGGGCGCCCTTGCAATGGGTCGCGATCACGGGGGCTCGAACGCTATGGCGAAACCGCCCTCGCCCGCCGGATCGCCGCCCACTGGCTGGCCAGCGTGACCCGCGAATATGACGCCAGCGGCAAGCTGCTGGAAAAATACAACGTTGTGCAGCGCCTCCCCGGCGGCGGCGGCGAATACCCGCTGCAGGACGGGTTCGGCTGGACCAACGGCGTCACTCGGGCGCTCATCGCCAAGGGGTTTACCACAGCGCAATAGCTGCATAACATCGGTTATGGCCACCGCCGCCCCCGACCGGACGCTCCGCGCGACGGACCTTACGCCACGCGATTGGCTGGAGGCGGGGCAGTCGCTTCTGCGGCGGGGCGGCCTGCGGGCGCTGAAGCTGCGGTCCGCTCGCCGCGGAGCTGAACGTGTCGACGGGCAGCTTCTATCACCATTTTACCGACTTCGACACCTATCAGGGCCGGCTGGCGGACTATTTTGCGGCAAACATCTCGCCAGCATCCTCGACACGATCATGAAGGCGGAGCGAAATCCCGTCGATCGCGTCCGCCTGCTCGCCGAGATCGTCCGCCGGCGGGGTCTGTTCCGTCTCTCACTCGCGATGCGCGCCTGGGCCGAAAGCGATCCCCGTGCGCAGGCTGCGGTCGAACGCAACGACGCGCAGGTCCTCGCCTTCCTGTCGCACTGCCTTGAGGCGAACGGCCTCACGCCTTATCAG
>JARYGA010032704.1:0-56267 GCA_030545235.1 Helianthus tuberosus
GGTCTTTGATTCCTCGATTGGTTTATTGGCTGATGGTGTTGTCGCCTGACTAGGTCCTGCATGTCTTGGTGACTCTTGAGTGGCTTCATCTTGGAGATGATACATGGCAGTAGCTAATTCAACAGTCTTCAGGACTACTTCGCCTATTCGCTGAGCGAATTTTGGCTGCTTGCTCAGATATCTGGGCGTCATCGTGATGAAGAGACATTCTTGAAGAAAAAGAAAGGCATAGGGAGAAACAGGTGAAAGATTATTGGACAATCAAAACAGAATGATAACGCATGAAGATTGCGATCATTTGTTTGTTACCTAAGGCAAACAAATGAGACGGTGACTGATCAAAGTAAATGGGTCAAAAATAATGTATCGCGAAGACATGCTCGCCTATAAGTGAACACTCATCCCAAGAATTCCCAGGTAAGCACAACTGGTCTCGCGTCTGATGAGATGTATACGAAGTGCTTGCCTAGACAGAAAACCCAGAATACAGGCATTCACCCTTCCAGTTTGCACGTGTTCACATTATTTAAAACCCAAAACTTTGACGAAGTTTTGAAAACTCAAAGAGGTTCAAAACCATATAATAGAGAGTTCAAAACCTTACAATAGAGGGTTCAAAACCTAGTAATCAATCATCCTAGAACAGATGATTAGTTTTCAAAGCGGTTTTGAAATTTATGTTCTTGTTGTGGTCGTCGCCTAAGGATAGGTGACGGTATTGTTTTATGACTAAACGCAAGTAAACTCGCGTTAGGGTCCTAAGAAGGTTATAGACTAGGTCAAAGCATTACTAATTACTAATAACCTAATTCCCTATAACCATTGGCTCTGATACCATCTTTTCTGTCACACCCCGACCGCGTAAAACAACAAATCGCGGCGGAAACATCGGGGCGTGTTGTAACAGAATTAATGTTTCATAACCATGGATACCAAAAGTGTTTCGTTTTATTAAACATTGAATAATTACATCGTCTGGAAATCTAAATACACAAATTAGACATAGTCTATCATTATTATTGAGTCACTAAGGCCTTGTCCAGTCCTATGTGAGCATGCATCTTATCAATCGATATCATTCAACAATACCTGAAACATATGTGAAAACGAGGTCAGCAAAGAAATGCTGGCGAGTACATAGGTTTTGTGAAAATAAGATTCATGACTTCTGTTTAAGAAAATGTTTAGTCATGAACCTTGTAATTTGCTTTGCCTTTGTAAATCATTTGAAAAATAATAATTTTAGATGATATGTATAAATAAGAGAATAATGTATGGTTAAATGAATAACCACGTAAAAGGAGTTTGTATAAGTTAAGTTGTTTGTAAAACAATGTATTGTGAAAAGTATGTTACTTGTATAAAATGTTCTATGTCTCCAAACTGAAATGATTCAAATAACGCTACAATATGTAATATCATACAAACACTTATATATAGGAAGTACCAGCGGCGTATCCACCATGCTTGTATCATATTCCACACGCATTGTTACTTAATCACTTAATCCAAACCAAACCACCAAAGTAATGTTCATGCCCAAATGTAAATCATGTAATATGTAACCAAAATAATATCGTATATCGCTTTGAAGCCAATCGTTTACCCAATCGTTAAAACATCATGTGAAAACCTATCGTTTACCCAATCGTTTAATTCGTTTTAGGTCGTGAAACTACTTATATGATCGTCTCGCTAATAACATTCAAACCTTCGTGACTCATCACTCGTCGCTTCTCGTTTTCGTCGCTTCTCGTTTTCGCATTAACAAACCTCCATAGGGTAAGTTAACAATTACAGATTCAGTCGCTACCTACCATACCCACACATAACCACGGGTGTAGTAAATAACGGGATTTGTCAGATCCTATGGTACCATAACCTAATACTGGTCGGCTTGATCATTGCTAATGAATGTCATTTGTTATGTAACTACAACCAACAAGTTTGTTCACTTTATTGAAATCGTTATTAGTTTTGTATAAATCGTTTTAATTGTTTTTGAAACCATCGTTATAACATCGAAAACATTTAGCACATATGAGTCACCCCAAAACAATTGAAAGCAGTAAAATAGGGGAATAATGTACTCGCCTGAGATTGCTTAGAGGTCTTGAACAACAACCAAGCAAAGCTAGAGGGAGCACGGAATCAATCGGCAAATCTGATAACTATATAAATAAACCGAACCTAAATCGGGAGATCGGATAGGATGAGGCTTGGTAAACCAAATGAGTATTGGAACTTATATGATATGGTTTAACTAGGCCTACATACTACATTGAGACTAACCTAAGTGCTTTCGACCCATCGCGACCCATTAAGGTAACTTATGCTACTTTAACGCGTCGTGCGCGTGAAACGCGTTCGGACCGTCTAACTAGTCCTATGACAAGTGTTATATGCCTAAATAAGTTACATAATCAATTATGTGACAAAAGTTTAGGTTACATATGCTTAATTACCAATTATAAATGAAAAGGGTATTCTGGTAATTTACCTAAGGCATATAAAGTACCTATCATACAACTACTCAAACGATGTGACCATAGGGTATAACCTCGGAAGGTTATTCCCTACCTACTATGGTCACCTAATGTATTTGGTCGGATCCTAATGATCGACCAAACTGGGTCGGGTTCGAAGGTATAGGCGATTTATTAGATCGCCTACCCTACGACCCTAGACAACGTGGTAATCAGTGGGCATAGTCCCAAGGGACTATGACCAACGTGATTACACTCACGTTGCGAAGTTCAAACGAACTTCGCATTGACCATTACTGGTCAACGCTGAAAGTCAAACAAAGTTTGACTTTCTGACTCGAAAAGCAATAAAATAAGGAAAAGAACGAAAGAATACTTACGAAGGGTCCCCGAATGCTAATCCCGATCTAAGAACTCAGGTATGAAACAATGGTTTCAACTTAGAGCTCTCAAATCAGAATTCTAGTGAGAAATAAGGTTAAGTGGGTTGGGTATTTATAGGAATACCCGAACCGTTAGGATCGTTTCATGGAAAACGTGCCATGAATCCAACCCGTACACTTGTCGGAACCTTATGGTGGCTAGAAATTGGTTCTTATCAGATGACTAGACAATTGGGAATGTGTGGGTGTGGTTAATCAGCTGCAAACAGGCTGTTAAGAAACACTGCATCTGGTCTGTGCAAGGCTAGCGCACCGCTACACTAAAAGTGTAGCGCACCGCTAGCCATAGTTTGGCAGAATTACACTTTTAGTCCCTGTCATGCATTCAGCCCATTTTCGACACGTTTAAGGCCCGTTAACCCCATTTCAAAGCTCTAAAATGAAGTTAAAGTATAGGGAACTTAAAACATGTTCAAAAATATCTCGGATGTCGGTTCGTTTGGCCGTACGGTCGCGATGTTCGCTTAATTACGACGGAATGCGCATAAGCACGAAAAACGAACCAAATGACGCGACGAATGGATTTTTCTTATGGCGAACACTAAAATAAAATATTTTAGTGCTTACATAAATTTTTGGATGTCCGGATGTATTCAGAACGTAAGTTACGCGTAAAAATGCAAACTTGTGCACTTTTTGACGCTTTTAGTCCCTGAATGACACAAAAGTTTATTTTAGCATACCGAACACCTCAAAGCCTATTTCTAAGCTATGTAAAGGATATTTATGGTATGTTTAACTTATGTTCATGTCCCGGAAGGTCTGTTACAGTTCAAATTGGCATACTTTCGCAGTTTGTCAACTTTAGTCCCTGTAAGCGATTAAACTTTGATTTCACCACACCAAACCTTCCAAAACTTATATCTAAGTTATGTAAAGGTTATTTAAGGTATGTTAAGCCTATTTCACTATTCTGGAGTGTTCGTTGGATTAAACTGGTTATATCTACACATCAGTGCGCGTATAACCTTCCAGAAAGCGATTTAGAGTTTGAAATTGAACAAGAATTGATATGTGCAAATGATACACATATTTTTACAAATCCCAAGTATGAAATATAATATTTCATTGGTTTGGTATTTGTTTGATGGCCGTGGAGGCACAGGTGTTACACCCGGTGCCGACAAGATGTACCAGGACCTGCGTGCCAGGTATTGGTGGCCTGGAATGAAGAAGAATATTGCTCTCTATGTTGCGAAATGCCTAACCTGCTCGAAGGTCAAGGCGGAACAACAACGACCCTCTGGCTTACTCGTGCAACCCGAGATCCCTATGTGGAAATGGGATAGTATAGCTATGGATTTCATTACTAAACTCCCGTGCACACCATGAGGTCACGATAGCATTTGGGTTATCGTTGATCGTCTTACCGAATCTGCCCATTTTCTGCCGATACGAGAAGACTACAAGGTTGAACGATTAGCACGAATCTATACCGACGAGGTCATTTGTCGACATGGGACACCTCGTGACATCATCTCTGACCGCGATGGTCGTTTCACTTCGCGTCTCTGGGAAACTTTTCAATCTGCTCTCGGTACTACTCTCAATCTTCGTACTGCTTTCCATCCCCAGACCGACGGTCAGACTGAACGCACGATTCGCACCCTTGAAGACATGCTTCGCTCGTTGTTATAGATTTCGGTGGGAATTGGGATTCGCATTTACCTTTAGACGAATTCTTGTACAACAACATTTATCACTCTAGCATTCAAATGGCACCATTTGAGGCACTATATGGAAGAAAATGTCGATCGCCTATTGTATGGCACGAGATCGGAGACGCGCAAATTACCGGTCCTGAGTTATTGCAAGAAACGACTAATAAGATCCTCCAAATACGAGATAATCTCCTGAAGGCTCGGAGTCGTCATCAGAGTTACGCCAATAAACGCCGCAAGCCCCTTGAATTTGAAGTTGGTGATCCGATTCGGCAAGAAAGGAAAGCTAGCGCCTCGATACGTTAGACCCTAAAGGTTGCACCTTGGAAGGGGGTGGTCCGATTCGGCAAGAAAGGAAAGCTAGCGCCTCGATACGTTAGACCCTTTAAAATTCTGGAAAGAATTGGCAAGGTGGCCTACCGACTCGAATTACCGGAGGAACTCAACAATGTACATCCGGCTTTCCACGTTTCAAACCTCAAAAAGTGTCTAGCCGACCAGAATTTACATGTCCCTCTTGAGGATTTACAAGTGGACGAAAAATTACACTTCGTGGAAAAGCCAGTCGAGATCATGGACCGAGAGACCAAGAAACTCCGACGCTCACGCATTCCTATAGTGAAGGTTCGCTGGGAAGGAAAACGCAGTGCCGAGTTCACCTGGGAACTCAAGAGTGATATGAAGGCTAAATATCCACAACTTTTTGTTATACATGCGCCTTAATTTCGGGACGAAATTCCCTAAAGTAGGGGAGGCTGTAACAACCCGACTTTTCAAAGCCAAAGTCAAAGTACAAGTCAAAGTTAAAGTCAAGGTCAACGTCAGGTTTGCGTTCAGATCTGACATTTCTTGCTTAGTTATTGCCTTGTACTCTCGAACTTCGATAATCGAAATATTGGTTAACGCTATTTTACGGTACGCTTTGTTAATATGTGAAGTAACAATGCGATAAATGTAACTAAACGCTAATCTACTAAACGCTATCACATCGCTACTGCATCGCAATTCGAATCGCAGTTATGGATATTGTTTTACGTGTGTATGTTATTATGTGCTTTACTTGTGTGTGCTTATATGTATTTTGGGATGTTATTCGCAAACGCAACTCTATCGCATCGCAACCCGAAACACTGTATACATGTATGATTGTTAGGTTGATATGTTATTTGTGTAACTAATGTGTAATACCATCGCATCGCTTACTCGCTTAAACGCAACGCAACGCACAACGCAAGAAACAAAAGTCAGAAAACTAACCCGTACAAGCCATCCGACCGAACGACCAACCGGTCGAATGGACATCCGACCGGATGACCATCCTATCGGATGGCCGTCCGATCAAACGGCTGTCCGACCCAATCACTTCCACCGCCTTTCACCTCACATACTATAAATACACCTCCTGTCACATCAACTGTTCATTGATGTGACACCTCCCTCCGACTAGTGCACTCCCAAGCTCCTTTCTCTAGATTTCTCGCGATTCTTGTAAGTTTTCACTCTAAATCTTGTACTTTCATCTTCATCACACACTTTCTCATCATTTTCACCATCAAATCTTACATTTTAACCGTGAAATCGTCTGATTTGAGGCTGTTCTAGGGTGACGTCACCATAGGTTCTCATGAACACCAAGGTGTGACCTCATCTCATCAAGAACGGGTCGAATCTAAAGGATTTCCACATGTTTTTACAAAGATCCAAACAATTTTTCACTGTTTTTAAACTTTTCTTCAACATCTTTCACTTTTCACTCAAAACCGTTAGAATCTGGACTCGTTCGGGATCTCAACTCATTCCCTAGTGGAGAAACGGTATGAGAATGGATTCCTACCGGAGAGACGACCGACTCACGGGTTGAACATGAAACTCCATCAAGAACAGCTGAGTCTGGTCGAACGGGGTGATTCCCGTCCGATCGGATGAGTTGGAGTTGATGTGATTTCCGTTGTTTGACACGTCGTCATACCGTCTCGATTAAACCTCAAAACTTTACAACTTAACTGATTTTACCAAGTTTTCAAACAAAACAGTCGCTCAATCAAATAGCCATCCGATCGGACGACCATCCGATCGAACGACTATTCGACGAGGTGATTGGTGAATTTTAACACTTAAACAATTTTCCAAACTTCAAAGAATATCAGCTCCCACTCGAACCATCATCCGATCGAACGACCATCCGTCCGGATGACCATCCGACCGGATGACCTGATATATAGAGATACTTCTCATCTCTCAAAATGCTACAACGAAAACTTCAAAGTTCAAACATTTCACAAACACATTCACACCATCGAATGAACCTCCGACCGAATGGTCATTCGTCCGGATGACCATCCATCCGGACGGTTATCCGATCAGACCACTCTCCGCTCACTCATCTCACTCGACACACTGCTTACCGCACTGTTCAACGCTTACACTATCGTTCTCTGATCAGGCTAACCCTCAAGCGCTCCCTTCAATCCAAGCTTGTGTTTAATTATATCAAATCACAATCGTCACACAATGCAAACACTTTTTATACGCTAACCGCTCTCGCATGCTATACATGATATTCGATGAATGCTAGTATGTTATGTTTACACAGTGATTGTTGCCTGAAACCTTAGCAACGATAGTACTATAGTTTGGACTAAGCACATGTCGTGGACAGGGGTTGTTAAGGGCTTTTCTTCACGTGTCATAGTGGTGATATGTGTTGCGCATTCTACAACTCGCAGTCACATTTGTGCATATTTCATTGTCGATAGCTTACTTGCTTCACATTTCTACATGTTACATGCTGGTTATGCGTAAATTGCTTTCGCTATTAAACTTGTATGCTCACCTTTACACTATGTGTATTGACTTTATTTTAACGTATGTGATAGGTGTTTAGGATGCTTGCTAGCTGTGATGAATCAAGTTTAGGTGGTCTAGAAACCCACGAATAATTTATGAGTTGTCGGAACAATTTTCGTCTTTGAGAACACTATGTCTGTAATAACTGTTATACTTTATATGTTATGGTATGGGACATAACGTTAAATATTTGGTAATTATAGTTGTTATGGATTCTCCTGGACAATCTGTTTCACTCAGTGCCACGCCTTGATGTTTCCGCCATCGGTTGGGGTGTGACAACAACAACAAAACATCGACGAAGAACCGCCGACAACTCTCTCTCTCTCTAAACACACCTCTGACTCTCTCTCTTCTCTCTTTCTATAACACCACCGCCACAACAACAATCGTCGGTGATGATTCCGATACAACCGGCGGTGATGCTTGAAGCCTACGTAAAGGACGTGGTGTTTCTCTCTCTAGGTTTTGACATTTTTGAGAGGTTTCTCTCTCTAGATTAGGGGTTTTGAGGTGTTTCTCTCTCTAGGTTTTTGTGGTTGTGGAAGAATGAAGGAAGGTGATAGGTGGTGGTTGCCGATGGTTTAAACACGGTGGATGTTGCTGTGGTTGTTGCATGTGGTTTGACGGTGGCGGAGGTAAGTAGAGGTGGAAATGAGGCGGTGAGGATTCAACCGCCGCCGCCTTTCTCCTCCTACTCAGATCTGGGGCGGTAGTTAGTGGTTGGAATTGGTCCATTGGCAGGTGGGGCGGTGGAGAACAGTAAGTGATGGATGGTGTAACAACCCGACTTTTCGGATCGTTACCTGTCGATGTCATTCCTGTCGTAAATGCTTGTACTCTTGGGATTCGATTAACGATATGGGTTAAACTACATTTTATCGCATTTAAACGCATATTACAACGCTTACTTAATCACGATTATCGCATTTAAACCCTATTTTATAACGCTTACTACTTAAACGCATTTTATCGCATTTTACATCGCTTATTTAGACTAAACGCTATCACAACATCAACACAATGCAAACTTGAAACGTAGTGACTAGTAGTAATGTTATGATGTTTGTTCTTATGTGCTTTACTTGTGTGTGCCTTATATTTTTTGGATGATATTTGCAAACGATAACACAACGCAAACTCAATGCTATTCACACAACTCGATTACTACAACGAAACGCAACATAACGCTTAAAAATGAACCAAAGTTGGAAAACTAACTCGCGCACACATGGCCATACGAATGGCCTTCCGTCCGAATGGACATCCGCCCGGATGACCATCTGACCGGATGGAGCCATCCAAATGACTGCCACTCGCCACCGCCTTAACCCTCGCTCCCCCTCTATAAATACCGCCGTACACGCTCACTTTAATGATTTGACACTCTCATTCGCTCCCCAATGCACTGTCTCGATTCAAGGCCATCTTGTAAGCATTTCTCCTCAAAATATTGTACAATCTTCATCTCTAATCACTTCTACATCATCTTCTTTATCAAAATCACATACAAACACTAACTTTTTCTCGAAATTATCTAGTTTGGACCTCTTGAAGATGGATTCCACTCAGTTTGCTTAGGTAAACTGTTGAGGAGCTCCATTTCAGTGAGATTGGTTCTAGATCTAAAGGATGTCACACTTTTTAACTTAATCACAATAAGATTTAAACACTTTTTCATCTATTTTCAACTCTTCTTCAATTTTCACACATTATGGATGGAATCCGGACTCAATCAGACTTCCGACTCTTTACTTAGTCGAAAGCCGGTTTGAAAACAGGTTTCCACCAGAGAGATAGACCGATTAACGGGTCAAACATGAATCTTCATCAAGGGTAGTGAGTTTGTTCGAATGGGCTGAGACCATCCGGCCGAACAAGCTGGATTTGATATGTCTCCGTTGTTTGACACGTCGTCACGTCGTCTCCGTTAACTCCAAACTTTTACTTAGAAAATTTTATAAAAACTTCAATTACAGATCATCTCGCTCAAATGGCCATCCGTCCGGATGACCATCCGACCGGATGACCAGACTCTTATTTAAGACGTTTAAACATTGAGAGTTTTAACTAAACTTCGAATAGGACCCATTGGCCTTTGCATAGGCCCTTGTGGTACATGTGGTTGGAATTGTTGTTGTGGCATCGGTGGGTGTTGAATCGGTCTTTGGAATTGATGTTGTACGTTTTGCGAACGTACTTGTTGCAATGGTATAGGACGTTGCAATTGTGGCCCTTGTGGCCTTGGCCGAATATGTTGTGGTATAATTTGTTGTTGTGGAAACCCACCAACACTTGGCATTCTTTGATTTTGCCCTTGCACGTAAGTAAGTTCTCCTTGTTCTCCATCACCCCCATATGCATATCCTTCTTCCTCATAACCCTCAAAATCTTCATATCCTTCTTCATATCCATCTCCTCTTATACCCGATGATTGCCCAAATGGAAAAGATGAATATTGAAATCCCGACTGGTTTGGTGGCCTAAATGATGAAGTAGCATGAACGACAGTTGAACCTTGTGGTAATGTATAGGTGGAGGATGATTGACCCGAAGCTGGGAAGAAATGGGAAAATGGTGGAATTGTAGTAGAAGGGTTAAAGGTATGCATAGGTTCAACTTGAGTGGTAATAGGTTGTGTAGTGTTGGGTGGTGTAACATCATGTGATGAAGTAAATTCGGTAGTGGTGTTAGGCATGGTGGTATTTGGTGAAGGTAAAGTGGATGTTGGTATGAAAGGTGGTATAAGCTCACCCGTAGTAGGTGGTGGTGGTGGATCCATGATTCTTTTTTCTCTTAGCAAAATCATGTTTCCTCTCAAAGTCCGTTTAATTTCTGGATCAAATACCAAAGGTGATAGCTTGTGAGAGCTTCTAGTACGCATGCACCTGTAAATACCTGCACACTAAAACACCCAACGTAAACCAGAAAAATAACAAACTTAAAAAGAACAAAAATAACACACATTGCGCACTACTCCCCGGCAACGGCGCCAAAATTTGACGTGATGTCGTGGTCACAATCAAATTTAATCCAATTACTACTAAATAGATAGTGGCAAGTGGGTATCGAACACAGGGAGGTTGTGGAATATGTGTTATTTGAAGGTTTATCTAAGTTAACTAAATTAAGCTAATTGCAAGAAAATAAAGTTCAAGAGTTGATTTGATTGATTTGAGTTTTAAAACTAGGATTACTAATGTAATTGCAAAAATGGAAAATTTGGTTTGTAAACAATTTAGAGACAAATGACTATCTTTAGTTTCCGGTTTGCTTCGACGTTTGTGCTCTCATTCCACTAGAAAGAACTACATAGACATAGTTCATGTGTGATTACTTGTTGTGATAAAAGGGAACTAAGTACTCAGATTCCTAGAACGTGAGGTTGTTACCCGATGACCAATTAACCCTTACCCAATCCTAATTCTACCCATGATATCTCGATTGCCAACGGCACCAAGAACGTATGGTTTCAAACTAGGTTAGCATAAGAATCAATAATTTACTAACAACTAATCACACACCATAACAAATAAATCATAAAGATAAAGTTTGTTATTCTAGAAATAAGGAATTCAAGCACAAAGTCTTACATAACCTTCAACCAAAGATGATCATAACAAGTTTAGCCACTCATGGCTTGAACAAACATCATAACAAAGTCTTGATCTTCAAAATAAGTTAGAAACATAAGAACAATGATTCCTAATGTCTTCAAGCTCCCAAGAATAACCAAAATTCGTCTCCAAAGTGTATGTAACTGAATGGGATTGATTGGAGATGAAAAGACACCATAAATCCGCATTAAAAGGTGGAAGTTACACATTTACGCAGGTCAGCGCCGTAAGCTACGGTGGCCACCGTAGCTTATGGTGGCTTGGAATGGCTTACGGTGGCTTGAAACTGGCTTACGGTGACAATTTTTGTCAGTCGGCGTTACGGCAGGCTTCAACCTGAAAACTTGTTTTCAGCATAACTTTTTCGTTTCAACTCCTTTTTCTTCGCCGTTTTCGCCCACGTTCTCGTAATTTCACCCTCTATCATGTGATATTCTTAGTTCTTCCATTCCAATATTTTATTTTTTATGGATGCTCCAAATTCCTTCCCTTTTAAGCTCCATTTGCTCCTGCACGTCCAAACAACTAGTAGTTACCAAGTTCAAACAATTAAACGTGTAAAGCATGGGATTTTAATCTTTTTAAGGCACTTAAGGGTTGTCCTACGGACCACCCGTTAAACGATCTCACAAACAATCACTCTGCTCGAATGGCCATCCGTTCGACATTCTGTTTACGCACTGCTCAACCCTGAGGAAGACTTACGCTTCCGTTTACATTCACAGGCTAACCCAGCGTGCTCCCTTCAATCCAATCCAGCTGTGTTTACTCATTAAACACACACTGTAAGTATACTCAAACCCTTTTTCGCTTGACACACTTTTGGATGTTACATACGTTCTCTATCAAAACACAACACACAACGCAAACACTTTATAAATGCTAACCGCTCCCGCATGCTATACGTGATTTGTTGAATGCTTGTTACTATGCTTATACAGTGTTACACTAGACCGCCTCTAGCAACGATAGTACTATAGTTTGGACTCAGCACCTGTCGTGGACAGTGTTAGGATCGGAGGCTCTCATGATGGTGTTTGTTTGTTTAAAATGAATGATCAACGAATATGAAAACATGTTAAGTGCAGCGGAAATGAAAACAAACTTTGTAAACACAATCAAAGGAGAAAATAGTTTGATAAACAATTGCTTCTCATAGAGTCAAAAGATTTCCAAATCAAAGCAAAAGATTACAGATAAGCTTACAAACTATACTCCCCCTCAGCCTGATACCCCAAGGTTGGATTGCACAAGATGAAAGGATTAGACATGAGAAGGGAAAACCAGCTCAGTCAATCAAATGTAACAGTACAGGGTACTGTTACATTTATAGGCAAACCAAACCACTGAGGTATCTCAGCTGACGTCACCATGAAAGCGACGTCTAACAGCCTAACAACCTGTATCTACTGACCTTACCCAAACACTGCTAACCTAACCACTGACTATACATAAGACAAACAATTTACTAAACAACTGCTCTCCCTTTATGTCAGTGCTTTCCTCAAGGTTGATCAGTCCTTGACTGGGCAGTGCTTTAACATCAGTAGATAGAACCAGCAGTGTTGAATGCTTCAGGGTTTTCATCAGCAGTTGAAAGGACAGCAGCAGTTGAATATGAGCAGCAGATAGAGACCATCAGTTGTTATAGATCACTTTCAAGGGGAGAGCAAAGTGTAAACCGCTGCTTATTGTGAATCCACTGTTGTGACCTGGTTTTGGCTTTACATTATCTGTTCCTCTGGTAGGGTTCAATCCCAACAATCTCCCCCTGGAACAGATAATGCCAAAACTCTTCATTATTTGTGGAAATCTTTATTGCCTCATCAACAGCTCCCTTATCTGACCTTTAAATTGTAATTCAAAGTCTAGGGCGTCTGTATCTTCATCATCCCTGCTAAGTGGAAGATCAAGGAGATCCTGCAAATCTTCAAGACTCAGGCCAAGAGCTTGTTCCCTTGATATTTTCTCCACTACTCCACCAGACCTGAGCAAAGTCAATACGCAGGTCTGTTTGTCAGTTTCCCACTTTTGTATTTTTGAGCCTGGTGGGTTTCTTGGGAGATGTTTATTTGCAGAAGTATTTGGTGAGGCTGGCCTGTTCATAGCTGGCTGAGCAGCATTTGCAGATTGTTCCAATTCAAGATCTTCTTTTATCATTACTTCCGTGCCAGCTTTTACAATGGCATCTCCGGCTAAAAGATCTTGAATTGTTTCCATGCTAAACTGGTTTTTGCTCCTTCTTTTGTAGATGGCAGCACCAGCTGGAGCAGTGGTTCTTTTGACTTGCAGCTTTGGTGGTCTTTTTGAAACCTCTGCTTTGGAATAGTCAAGCTTTTGTGGAACTCTTGGATCTTTCTTTCTAAGTTCCTCTAATTTCTTATATGTTGCCCTGACTCTATCTTCTCCCCACTTTGTCACAGAGTTCTTTGACCCATAATCAGCTATAATCAGCTCCTCTTTCATTCTCCTCAGCTCTAACATCTTCTCAGCTTCAAATTGTTTGAATTTTTCAGGAGGAGTTTGCTTGACCTTATTTTTTATCATGTCTTGAATCCTGGCTGCTTCTTTTTCAAGCTCAGGAATGGTCCAGTTCTTGTACATGTGTTTCTCCCCCTTGTATTTCTTGTAGGTCATGATGTTTTCAATGTAGTCTTTTCTTAAGGACTCATCTGCCCTTTCTGAAATTTTCTGACATACATTTTTAGCAAAACGCTCCATAGCATTGACCTGTGAGAGTAAAAACTGATAGTTTTGTTGAAATTCTCTATCAGATTTCCCTTTTCTGTTTTTGATTGCAATATCCTCTGCTTGTTTGGCTTTGAGCTTCAAGTATTCTTCAATGTTGTTAGGCCTGGGATAATTTGCAATTGATGGCAAACTCCTTTTGGCTGGGTCATCTTCATAATAAAAAGATTTGATTTCTTCTCTGACTGCAATGAGTTCCAGAGGAAATGAGACACCAGCAGGAGGTAGTGATTGTATAATTTGAGCTGAAGAGAGAGGTATGGGTTTTGGAATAGTGACAAGTGACAGGGATTTTGAAGATGTTGGTGAAGGAGATGTGTCATCATCTTTTAAAAATAGCCTTCTCCTTTTTGTAGGAGGGACTGATGATGTTTTGAATGGAACAGTGGTGGTAGATGTAGTGGCAGTGGATTGTGATTGACTAACAGCTGTTGAAACAACTGGTGTTTCAACCACTGTTGTCATTACAACAGATGTTATAACATCTGCTGTCTTCTGCTGTATGTCAGCAGGTGTTGTTTTTGGTGGTGATGATGGTAAAGCAGTGGATGTTGTGTGTGTTGAAGTGGTGTGTGTTGATGGAACAACTGTTTGGCAAGCAGTAGTTTTTGTAACTCCTGTTGCATCAGTTGTTTTGTATGGTGGTTTTTGAGCAGACTTTGAACGTCTGATAGGAATGGATTTGGGTTGCCTTACTTTTCTAGTATGCCTCTTCTTTTCCTCAACAGGATTTTCATGATCCCTTGACCCAGAAGTACCCTGATCTGGATGATCCATTCTGTCCACCCTGGCTTTCCTTTTGGCCTCTCTATCTCTTTTCACACTTGCAACTGCTTCTGCTAGTGCATTTGTTGTCACATCAATCTTCTTGCTGCCATCTGGCACAGGGATCTTTTTGGTCATGTTTGAATTCTCTGGTTCAAGATAAAGACCATCTTTTATACCCTTCTTTTTCCACTCCTTAATTTTCTCCCCCTTTTTGGCATTATCTTCTGGGAGGTCATAAATGAAGCGTACTTTTGGAGGAGCAGTGCCAGTGGTTTGCAAGATCTGAGTTTTGAGAGCCTTTAAATCAGCCTGAGTGTTCTTGAACCTTGACTCCATTGCATTTCTCAGCTGTTGTACATGTTTTTCATGTTGCTGATCTGCTAATTGTGCTTGTTGTTGGAGAAAAGATTGAAATAGATTCCAGAGCTCATTTGTAGCAGGTGCCCTTTGTGGAGCAGGTGCTTGAGTTGGAACAGCAGTTGATTGTACCTTCTGAACTTGTAACACCTGTTGTAGCATATCTTTGAGTTCTGCAACAGAGTGATCAAGCTTTGCAATACGATCCGTCAATTTCTGGTACTTTAAACCATCACCCAAGTTAATGGGATCATCTGATTTCCCACTAGCAGTGGTTTTATCAGTGGTAGATATAGGGAGTATACTCCAAACATTAACCACTGATGCCCCTTTTTCTTGGTACTGGGGTCTTCTTCCTTCAACACTTGACAACCTTTTGATGTTGCCAGTAGGATAAATAAATCCACTGGTGGTTGGCAGAGGTGCTATAAAAGGAATTGCCTCCAAGGAAGTCTTATTAATGTAACCACTGTCCAAATATAACCCAGTGGGTGTAACACTTGTAGTGGCTGCTTCACTTGGATTACCACCAAGAGTTACTTGTAACTCAAGGGGTGTAACCTCCTCAGGTTGTGTTGGTGGGTTAGCAAAGATTGATACATCAGACCCAGTCAGTTGTTGAGGTATATTCTCATTAGTAGGTGATTGAGAAGGACTGGTTAATGCCTGGTTCAAATCAATTGCATCCAACAGTGGTTTTATTGGTGAGGGAATTGTGGATGTGAAGGATGGTGTAGAAAGTGGAGTTGCCCCGGGTATTGAGCTGTGGATGATAGAAACGAGTGTTTCCAGAGCATCATGATGTGGAGACCCTATTTGTACAACCTGTTCTTTTTGTGAAGAAGCAGGAGGAGTTGTGGGTATGGGTTGAGATATTTGTACCAACTGCTGTGAGGAAGTAGCAGCAGTGGTTTCTTGTGACATTTGTGTTGTCACAGGCAGGAGCTCTGGTATCTCATCCTCCAGAGTTGCCTTTTTGATGGGTTTTGTGGGGTTTTGAGTTTTTCTTTTTGGCTTTTTGGAGATAATAGGTGTGGGTTTCAAAGCAGTTGTGCTGCTGCTTTGATCACCTTGAGCAGTGGGCTCAGCAGCAGATACCTGAGGAGCAGTTGTAACTGCTAAAATCTGCTCAGGCACCTCTGCTTGTGTTTTGCAAGGTGCTAACATCCTTGAAAAAGTTTCAGTAGTTAAACTGTTTATTTGAGTAGGATCACCTTGGTTTATTGCAGCTAAATCATCCTTACTGAATTTCTTTGTAAAATAGTAACTTAAAAACCTTGGAAACAGTAAGAATGATTTTGTTTCAACATTATTAACCAAATCTTTAAAAATTTCCCGAGAATAGTTAAAATTTTCTCCTTGAAGAATTGCATATCCCAGATTTTGAATCTTTAAAGGGATTTCATTGAAAGAAGTGGTTTTGTTTGAAACACATAGTAGGAGGGTATGAAATAAAAATCTGGTTGCAGAAGGAAAATAACCTTTTTCTAAGGTAATTTTCTTCATCATTGTGGCTTCATACCCTCTCTCAATGAAGTCAGTTTGTAACTCTTTTTTAGTGAAAGAAATTTTACCTTCCTGATCACCGAGTTGAAAGACCTCTGAAATGGATTGTGGCGTGATTTGGACAACTTTACCCTTTATCGAAGAGTTTATGGTGGTTGCAGTGTCTCCTTGTTTTTCAAGGGTTGCATTTTTCCAGAACTCCCTTTGGGTCGCCAAATAGATTGGTGCATCGGCAGTAAACAAAGTTTTGTACTTTGATTTTGCCATGAGATCAATGGTGGAATCGAAAATATTGGTGGTTCCTGGTTTTGTGAGAAGACCCAGGAGATTGTGAGATGGTTTATGTGGAATCTCAGTGGAGATTGCCTTTTGAGAGGCTGTTTTCGATGATGATTTGGATGAGGGTTTTGAAGATTTCTTTGATTTTGTCATTTTGAGGATGATTGATCGAAGAAATTTGTGAAGAAATGAGATGAAAAACTGCTTTGAGAAGAGAATTTTTAAGAATTCAATTCGACAGTAAAACCCTGTTTTGATGGTGAGTGGGGGATTTTATAGGGAAGAAAGTGAATGCTGAGGTGGCAGCCGTTTCAAAAGGTCTGACCAATATGTACTGTCCACGTGACAACCCCTGATGAAAGTGAAGGACAGTACTTTTGTGAAAGTGACTGATGAAGGCAGTGGTATGAAAGCAGTGGATGATTTTTACTATCAGTGGATAGCATATCAGTGGATAAGACACTGCTTTTGAACAACAGAGTTTATCAAAATAATGAGAGAGCAGGGGTTGACTTTCAGCAGTGGACAGTGTTTAGAGATCAGACATTTGAGCAACACAGTGGTTAGGGTAAATGGTACAAATCTGAAGAACAGATGTTTCAGCAACAGTTTTGAGGATTTTCATTCAAGGTTTTGCCACATGTCAATTTTGAAAGACAGTGTTTTAGTACCCCAGATGATGAAAACTTTTTGCTAAGACAACTCATTTTCGTTTAATATTCAATTAAAACATGAGTACCCTAGTAATTCAAGCACAGTTTGCAATCAATTTTTGATGAAAATTTAGGACAAAACCTGAGTATGACATGATCATGACATATGTACCATTTCCTTTTGACCCATTTCTGAGGACACAAATACCATGCAAAAATAAGGTATTACATCCTGACAGGAGCTGAAACTATTGCCAACAAAAACAAGCAAAAGTTTCAAATATATTAAATAAAAAAAATGAATAATATATCCTGGTTATTCGAGAGAATCCTTTGAACACACAAAAAAAATGGTTAAAGGATTTTCTAAGAATAGTGTCAAAAAGATCTGGTATAATTTCAATAGAGAATGTAATCACATCACTCACAGGTTTTTGAAAATGGTCAGTGGTTTAACAACAGTGGTAGGAAACTTTTGGATACATTTTGACCACTGTTTGGAACCATTTTCTTTGTCGGTTGATTGCAAACATGAGGACACATGGATAAATTTTTGAACATTTGTCTAGTCCTCTTTGGAGTTCATTCACTGGAATCAAAACCTTTCCCTGAACAGATGAATGCGCATAGTTGCTTAATGACCATTATTACCCCAAACTTTGACTCTTCAGTGTTTTATGTTTATACTCTTTTCTTCTGACTTCAGAAGTTTTGAGATGAACACACTTCGGAGTTTTTGTGAATATTCTTATTGTATTTTAACATAGTTGATTTTGTCCTTTTGAAGAACTCAACCTGTTTTCAACACATAAGATCTGAATGACTAAAGTTTTAATTTCTCTCTTTTTAAAATTACCAAAAACACTAATCGTTTTGTGAACATAGGTTTTTGTTAATCCGAGATTCATACTTTAGCATTTAAACCAGGTGACAACACAAATTTCATAACAGCAATTGAAATCAATTTTGACAATATGAAATAATCCCATGGTTTAACAGATGTGTTTTCAGATCTGAAAAACTAAGAGTGACTTATGTGTGAAGTCAATTGTTGTGTGAGATTTGTGTGTCATATGACATCTTGGTTGATTTACAGAGTTTTTGAATAACCATTTTGATCATGATTTTACTCGTTACTCTGTTTTTCAACTGAATACAACCAACCTTAGTATCAATGAATTTTGAGTTGAACTGTTATGTCAAATTGATTGTTAGATCGAATTTGACTGTCCAAGCTCTGATACCAATTGTTAGGATCGGAGGCTCTCATGATGGTGTTTGTTTGTTTAAAATGAATGATCAACGAATATGAAAACATGTTAAGTGCAGCGGAAATGAAAACAAACTTTGTAAACACAATCAAAGGAGAAAATAGTTTGATAAACAATTGCTTCTCATAGAGTCAAAAGATTTCCAAATCAAAGCAAAAGATTACAGATAAGCTTACAAACTATACTCCCCCTCAGCCTGATACCCCAAGGTTGGATTGCACAAGATGAAAGGATTAGACATGAGAAGGGAAAACCAGCTCAGTCAATCAAATGTAACAGTACAGGGTACTGTTACATTTATAGGCAAACCAAACCACTGAGGTATCTCAGCTGACGTCACCATGAAAGCGACGTCTAACAGCCTAACAACCTGTATCTACTGACCTTACCCAAACACTGCTAACCTAACCACTGACTATACATAAGACAAACAATTTACTAAACAACTGCTCTCCCTTTATGTCAGTGCTTTCCTCAAGGTTGATCAGTCCTTGACTGGGCAGTGCTTTAACATCAGTAGATAGAACCAGCAGTGTTGAATGCTTCAGGGTTTTCATCAGCAGTTGAAAGGACAGCAGCAGTTGAATATGAGCAGCAGATAGAGACCATCAGTTGTTATAGATCACTTTCAAGGGGAGAGCAAAGTGTAAACCGCTGCTTATTGTGAATCCACTGTTGTGACCTGGTTTTGGCTTTACATTATCTGTTCCTCTGGTAGGGTTCAATCCCAACAGACAGGGGTTGCTAAGGATCACATCACTTTACTTCACATGTTTGCAGTGGTGAACATGTGTCGCGTATACTCTACATCGCAGTCGCGTGGTTAGGTTGTATCATTGTTTGATAGTTACTTGCATCGCCCGTTACGTGTTACATGTTACATGATGGTTATGCATAAACGCTTTTATACTATATCTATGCAAACTTGTGTACTCACCTTTACATTTTATGTATTGACTTTTATTTTAACGTATGTGGCAGGTTGATGGATATGTATGCTGAAATCAAGATAGACAGTCTAGAAACTCATCTAAGAGCATTCACATCCATTCCATCATTTTTTCACCTTAAATTACACTTAAAAACACTACATCTTCTCTCTCAATTTCAATTAAATAATTTTCTTTTATACCTTTATCATTACCTTTTCTCTCTCCTCCACTCACAACCACTTTCAAAATATATTAAAAAATTATAGGGGTGAACAATGTCCCCTCAAATATACAGATGAACAGTAACATTTTCTCTCTCCTCCACTCACAACCACTTTTTATACTATTTATATTATAAAAACTACACTCACAGATTTTAGTGGGTTGGATGTGAATGCTCTAATAGAAATCTAGGTTGTCGGACTTGTTTTGCTTTTGAGAACTCGCTGTCTTTAATAACTATGTGTTAAAATTTGTGTCGTTGGTATGGGACAATGAATGTTAAGAATATTGGTAATGGATAGTTGTTATGGATTCTCTTGAGCAATCTGGTTTGCCTAGTGCCGCGTCTCGATGTTTCCGCCATCGGTTGGGGTGTGACAGATGGTGTTGGTGATGTTGAGAGTGGTGGTGGTTCATGGCGGTTGGTGATGGTGGAGGACAGAGATAGAGATAAAGAGAGGGGATAGAGAGAGATAAACAGATAGTGGTTATCTTATAGTTAAGCGAGAGATATATATGAAATTGAAGGGTAAATTAACTAATTATTAAAATGACTATTTTGCCCCTGGGGAAAAGGACAAAATAGCAGGATTTTATATGATAAATATGATCTGATTTCACTTTTGGACCAAAATGGCAACAAAACTAAAACCACAGGGACCCAGATACAAAAACTTTGAGATTTGGACTAAAGTGGCAAAACTGCACAAACCACAGGGACCAAAATGGCAGTTTACTCTTTAATATAAATTCGACTCGTCATTTCGCCTACTTAACGTGATCTTTAGAAGGCATAATCTCAGGGGATTATTACCTTCATTATTACGATCACGTAGCCATGTTCGAATCGAACTTTGGCTTGACCATTATGGTCACAACCGAAAGTCAAACAGAACGTCAATTGTTTGACTTTTAGTTGATTACTAGCTAAAATAATGAAATAGACAAGAGAGAGCACTTACTAGTGTTGAAAAACACTTTCAGAACTCAGAAGGAGGCTTACAAATTTTAGTTGGTATACATTTCAACGTAAACCTTTTTGGGGAATGAGTCAGGTGATATATAATACGTATTCAGGGTTATTTTATGTACGTTTCGTAAATTTTGTTATAAACGAGTGGAGTCAATTTGTTCTTTTTTTCCCTTTTTTAAAAGCTCTAATTAATCTCTTTTGATTCCACGTGTCAGTTTTTCCTTTATACTCATTACGTTTTCTATGTATGAGTCGAGCCACATATGATACGTTATGATTTTACGATATAAGTTTAATTTACTTTACGTTTTGATCCAATCGTAATGCTTATATATGTTACATTAAGTTTAATCGAATACGTTGAAAAGTCCGTTTTTATATGGTTAACGCATCACATGACACTTGAACTAATACATTCGATGTTTGCAATGTACTCACGCTCCAACGCGAGCTAATATTATTACTCGTTCACTCTGTCAAAAGATATAAATTTTGCTTTGTCCATATAAAAATTCCAACTAGTTTTTTGTATCGCGCGTTGCGTCGAAACCGAGTAAATGATAATGTAAAACAAACGTGATTTGAAAATAAAGCATTTTGTTTAGAAAGTCAAACCATTAGAACGATTTAGTTTATTATCGTTTCGTTTTATTATACCAAATAAATACTTTATTTTGAATATAGATTCGTTTATAACAAAACTTATAATAGAATGTCAGGGAAAGAAATCAAGCACAAGTACGTCCTTAAGTTTTTAGAAACAAATTATAAACGTAAATTATTAAAGAAGTATCAAATTAATCGATAAATTAAGATATGTTCAAAAAAAGAAAAAAACAATCATTAAAAAAAGTAAAGGAAATATATGTTAAAAAAAAGAAAAATATGTTATTGAAAGTAAATATAATAATAAACTTTTATATTATAATATATTAAATAATAAAATAATAAAAGACTATATATTGTATACAATCTTAAAAGGCAAAGTGTGGATTTTCCACCAGCTTTGCCTTCCAGCCCCTGTACTTTAACGATACTGCAATTTTAGCCCTTTGATTTTGGTAGCTTTAAAGTTTCATAAAATGACAAATTTAGTCCCTAAACCTTCTACTATGAATTTTCAAAACCACAACCTCATCTTTCAAACTTTGTCAGCACCAACCCTCTACTTTGGTTTTCCACCATCACCCCCTTAGCTCTTACATAATTACACCACAAACCCTCTTCTTTTATATTTCCACCAACACCCCCTCATCTTTTATACATTTTTTGCCACCACCCCTATACTTTTACACTGTTTTTTTAGACTTTGATTTTTTACCCCTTACACTATTACTCCATTTTTACACCCGCCCAACTTTAAAAAAAATGCAATTGTAACCCCTAGACTACAACTCCTACTTTTCCAAATGCCAATGCATTGTGTTTTACGAAATGTCTTAGGCATTGTGTTTTACACTTTGTGTCTACCTTTGTGTTTTACACTTTTTTTTGTAATTGTCTTTTACGCACTGTGTTTTACGAATCGTGTTTTGTCTTACTATATGTTTCCACCCGTCACGCGCCGCCGTAACGCGCGACGGGCAAAATACTAGTTATTATAAAAATAGGAGTAAACTGCAATTTTACCCCCTGGCGTTTAGGGCAATTGGCATGTCTACCCCCCTAAGGAAATAATTGCAATGTTACCCCCCAACGTTTACTGTTATGTCGCAACTTTACCCCCCGGCGTCAAAGTCAATGTTATCTTTAAACGGTCAAAGGGCATAAATGTAATTTCACCCTTTGGATCTTTCTGTTCCCCCTGTACTTATCTTCCTACTTCACCCATACCCCCTAAGTTTCTTCACTCCCCCCACTCCACTCCACTCCTTCTTCTTCCTGCACCGCACCGGCGATCCACCTCCACCTCCACCTCCGGCGACCACACTTCCACACCCACCGGCTTCCACTTCATCATGAGTGAATCAGAGAACACCATGCTTCCACCTCCACCTCCGGCGACCACAACGGCGACCACACCTCCGGCGATGCACCTGGCTGCCGGCGACAACCAGCGATCCTCCCTGTTCTCTCTGCTGTCAGGTATAAACATCGATCTTTCTGAACAAGTAAAAAACAGGGGTTATTGAAACATCGGCATTTGTGTGTTTGCAGTGGACATGAGGATTCGTTTTTCAGTCCGATCGATTGTGGTTTCCGTGGTTGTGAAAATGCGTGGCCGCCCTTTCATGCACTTCCAGTTTCCCCCGCAGCAGGAAATGGTTGTGTAATTGATGTTTAATATATTAGGATCTTTTGGTTTAATATATTAGGATCTTTTGGTTTAATACTGATCTAATTGTATATATATTAGGATCTTTTGATGTTTATAATGTGCCTAGTTATGACCAATGTTTACAAGTAATGTGTTTTTGATAAGCCTTTTTTATACTCTCATGATGATATATTGGTGTTCTTGATACAGGTTAGGATAATGTGCCTAGTTATGACAGTTACATGATCATAGTTGATGACAGTTACATGTGCAGTTGTGAAGTTGTGAAGTTTGATGTTTTGATAAGTTGATGACAGTTACATGATCTTACATGATCAAAATGTGTAGTTGTGAAGTTTGATGTTTGATTAGGATTACATTTTGTCCATTTGATCAAAATGTGCAGTTGATGACAGTGGTTAGTCCATTTGATCAGCAACCTGTTTAAAGTGTTTCAACTCAAAATGTGTAGTTTATGACAGTGGTTAGTCCAGTTGATCAACAACCTGTTTAAAGTCTTTCAACTGTTTGCTGTTATTAGCAATGGTTTGATAGTGGTTTGAAACATTGTGATGACAGTGGTTAGTCCATCTGTTTTGCTGAATCAGATTCTAGGACACATTGTTAGTGCACCAGTGGTTTGATACATGGTCAGAGCAGCAGTGGTTTGATACATGATCAGATAGTGGTTCGATACATGGTCAGATACATTGAATGAAATTGTTAGTGCAGCAGGTATGTTTTATTTTTTGAGAATAGAACACATTGCAGCAGGTAAGCTTGATTTTTGAACAGGTATGCTTGTTAGGTTCCAGATTTTTGAACAGGTTTGCTTGATGCTATTTATAGGTTTCAGATTTTTGATTATAGAATCATAGAACAGGTTCAGATTTTTTATTATAGAATCATAGAACAGGTTTTTGATTTTGGCGGGAAGGATTTTGGAAGTTGTAGGGGGTAATGTTGTGTCTTAACACAAAGTACAGGGGGTAATAACAAAGGACAAATTAGTAATTTACTAGTGGGGGGTAATTGTGCGACTTAACAGGAATGTTGGGGGGTAAAATGGAAGGGTAATATAGTCATTTCAACTTAGAGTTAACAGTTCTGTTAATAGTTTTGACGCCGGGGGGTAAAGTTGCGACATAACAGCAAACGTTGGGGGGTAAAATTGCAATTATTTCCTTAGGGGGGTAGACATGCCAATTTCCCTAAACCCCAGGGGGTAAAATTGCAGTTTACTCTAAAAATAAAGTTAGTATTCATTAACACTCGTCAACAATATATATATATATATATAATGACTTCTGGTGGTACTATAATGAGCGAAAATGAAACTATGCGACTTCGAATTGTTGTTGTGCAAAAACCAAATTGTGTTAAGTATAATATATAATTTGGTTGCTATAACGAGCTTTGATACCATTACCAGCCGAAACGAAACCAATCAAACTTTCATAACAAACTTTCATACTATTATCTACTCGTTTCTTTTTCATTTTAAATAAAATAAAATAGTACTTAAATAAACTTACTAAGCTTAACAAACTCATCATCATTATCATACTCAGCAAATTCCATCAATAGCAAAACTAAGATAGAGTTTAAGGAGAGTAAGATGTAGATAACTTTACCTCTACCACATAGAAATAGAGAGAACACTTCCAGTGAAACCCACGGCTCGATAGTAGTTTTGCATGAAACCTTGCTGCCTTGGACCTAAGGCACAAAACACTAAGCAACCAGGACAAAGACTGTCAATTGCACGCCTCTTTTAACTTATTTTCACAAAATAGTAAAATAAAGTTAAAACTAGTGCAATTTCGCTTCCTCCTAAATGCCCACACATATATACATTATACGCACACATTACAGGACACATATATAAACTTAACAAACAAAGGTGTTAAAAAGGTTAGGTTTACATAGGTAATTGTTTTATTTTCCTGGTTTTATATGGTTCATTTCTGACACCGTGGTGAACCAATTCAGTAGCAAATTATTTAACTTAATATTTTATTTAGTTTCATATGTTAGTATTTTTCTCTTTTACTTTGACTTTTTTTTTCTCTCTCAGTTGCAATACCATAACATCAAATAATTTAGTCTATAAAAATACACAAATGGTTCAGTTTAAAATCTCAAAATGGCTCGGTTTAAAATCTCAAATTAACAGCAAGCAAATGAATTTTTGTGAAAGATATATATTTTGATCATAACTTCTAAGGTAGGGGCGCCCATCACTCATCACTCACTCATAACTTCCAATCAAGTTCCATCATGTCATCAAACATTATTCCATCACTAGTGATTGATTTTAGTGAAAATGCCCATCACTTGTGATGTAATTCTATCACTCGTAACCTTTTTTTTTGTTTTTAAAATAAATTAATTTTACATGCTACAATTCATTCATTAAAGAAAAAGACAAAAAATAAAGCAAAATAAGTTGTTGTGTATATAAAACCTCATTCAAACGTGTTGGTGCATACATCTGTCGACTTCGTCTTATATCGAGTCAGGTTGCGTTGCGGTTCGGAACAAGGATGATGTCATCATTATTGATGATGACATCATCATGCTTACATCATCATAATAAGTCATCATCATATGCAACAGCACATGTCAAGAAACAATACGGTTTGAATTGGTTTTAGAAAGGTTCCGTTTGAATGGTTACGTTTGAAAATGTCACATCCGTTTGAGAGGTCCGTTTGAAATGAACATGTATGCTTCAAACGGAACCTAGGTAGGCTATAAATAGGCTAGTGGTTAGTTCATTTGTAACGATTTTCAGAAAGTGATACCGAGGTGCTGCCGGTTTATCCTTTGATTGTAAACATTGTAAATACAATATAATAGAGGATTAAAGTGTATTCCAAGCTGTTTTCACTTACGTTTCTTAGTTTCCGCCTCTGAAACGTACGAGAGCTCTTCTGAACGACTCATTCGGGTCGAAACACGATCCTACAAGTGGTATCAGAGCTCAGGAGGAAGAGTTCTTGCCATATTTAGCTTGAAAATCTGATTTCTACACCTTCTTTCACAAAATTAAATTTTTTACGGTTAAAATCGGCTCAAATTCTCACATATCACGCGTAATCATGTTTTAACAAACCCTTGAAAGTATTAGACTAAAATTCGACCTAAAACTGATAGATAACCGCCTGACCGTTTGAAAGTGTTCGATATATTGCTGATGTCATAGGGTTTCCGTTTGAAAATGATCCCTCCTGTTTGAATTTGACACCTTCCTGTTTGAAAATGAACCTTTCCGTTTGAAACATCGTTTGAGGATTGCATTACGTTTGAAAATGCATATGTCCGTTTGAAACATCGTTTGAAGATTGCATTCCATTTGAGGTTGTCGTTTGAATCTGACCCTTCACGTTTGAAACATGAACACCGTTTGAAAAGTACATCGAGTGGTGTGAATATATTTGTTCTCGTGATTGTCATTTCCTAAGCTGATTTATCTTTTATCTTCGGTTTATGTGATTGTGATATAGTGGGTTCATTTTACAAAGTTGTGCATGTGATTATTGTCGACATATGCATGTGATTGTCTGGTATTCGATGTATGTGAAGTATGCAAAGTTTTCATGTGATCATAGATAAGCATTAGTTAAGAGGTCCAATTAAAAGCAGTCTTTAAAAGTTGTTGTCAGCAAGAATTTATTCTACCCATGTGATTCAAAGTAAGTGAGGCCCAATCAGTGTTTGATCAAGTAAAATTGTTGTGTGTTTTAATTGATTTCAAAATAAACGGTCCTATTAAATAGTTTGAGTTGCATATGTAGTAAAAAAAAATTTGGTCCAAACATCTTATCTTGTTACTTGTGTTGTCGGCTGCATGTGAAAAGCTTTTTCATCGATGTTTGTTAAAGTTTGAAATTGATGTAATATGTGTTTTGAGTATTAAAGTTGTCAGGTCGCGTGGTTTGAGTTTTTGGTGTCTATCAGTTCACACAAAAGACAATTCAAGTTTGCACGGATTGATCAAGATTGTTTGAACAGTCAGTTCGTTTAGTGTGGTCAGTTAGAGTGAAATTCTCAGTTTGTACGGTTCGGAGTTCAAAGGTTTCAAAGGGTTAAGTCACTTGATTCGGGTCCTAGAAGTCCGCACAGTTGGTCAACGTTCAGTCCGCACAGAAAATCATCAGTTCGAGTACTAGTTTGTTTCAGTTATTTGATAAGTCTTTAAACTGATTGTTGTTTGTTCTGTTTGTGTTGTCAGGTATTTGTCAAGTGTTTGCCGAAATATATCAAGTTTACCGAAGACATGGACGAGGAATTCTACAATGCCTTTGCAACACCGGTTGCACCTGTCACTGCTGCAGAGAATTTATACAGTGAAAATGAGACGGGAACTCATCAAAAGACACCAAAGCTCATGTACATTGAAGACTTCAAAGGATGGCAAAATCGATTTGAGAACTGGGTGCAAGCTTACAAATTTGATGCATGGTGTTCGTTGGAGAAAGACTATGAGAAACCGAAAAACGAACGTGGGCTTGTAAAGGATTTCAGTGACTTTACGGAAGCTGACAAATTGAAGTATACTAGTGAGAAAATGATGATCAGTATTCTTCAACAGGCAATCAAAGAAGATATATTTGTTTTGCTTCAACACGATAATACAGCTAAGTCAATTTGGGAAGCATTGATTCAGAAATTCAAAGGAAGCGCGGATATGATTAAAAACAGAAAGGCGTTGCTGAAGAAATCATTCGATATGTTTGTAGCTTTTGATTACGAATCAACGAAACAGACAATTGACAGATATCGTCATCTTGTTTTGGAAATGGGGAGATTGGATATAAAGAAGGATGATGAGGAATGGGTGGATAAACTTGCTGAGGCATTACCACAACAGAAATGGGGAACTTATTTGTTGATTATCAAACACATGAGAAAATCTGAGAATATGAGTCTAGCAAAGTTTATTCAAAAGATTGAAGAGCATGAGTTGGATATTCAGAAAACGGCTATCATGACGAATCCAAACGCCAAACAAGATGTCAGTTTGTATTACCGAGGGAACAAGTTTGAGGCTACTCCCAGCCCAAGCCTAAAGATCCAAACTGGTTTCAGTGCTGACAGTTCATCTGGAACAAAGGGTAGTAGTGTGACACAATGTGGTGGATCTTCACCTTCGTTCTCAAGTTTTGATCCAAACAGCACAACATCAAGTTCTCAACGACTAAACTCAACAAATCTTCAGTGCAATGTTACCTTAAACATTCAAAATGGTCAGAATCTGTCTCCGGAAGTTGCCAAACAACACATGGCATCACTGGTTACTATGTTAGAATCTTACGAAAGTTTGATCGGTGGGAAGATTGGGAATCCGATGCTTACCAAAGAAGATTACGACCAAATTGATGCTGAAGAACTTGAAGTGATGGATATCAAATGGTGCTTAGCAAGTGCTTGGAGGAGAGCTGAGAAGTTTCAAGAGATTACTGGTAGGGATGAATTTCGAGGAATGGCTACCTCTCCATTGGGATTTGATAAATCAAAGGTTACCTGTTTCCGTTGTAAAGGAAAAGGTCATTTTAAACGAGAGTGCAAAAGTAAAGAAACTACCGGGAATCAAGATAGAAACAATTATTATCAGAAATCAATCTTCCATCAGACTACTCAACAACCTCAAATTGTACATGCTCATGCTACTGATGATGGAAAGAAGAAAGCTTTACTTATCCATCAAGATGATGAATTTGTTGCTGAAGGATTTAGTTGGGATAAATACATACCTGGTTCAGCTTGTGTTGCAAGAATACTAGGTGAAGAGGCTAGTGAGAAAAGAATCCCGATATTTCCTGATCTTGGAAGCGATGTGGATACCGATGATGAGGAAGAACATCTCAACAGAGCTAGAAAAGGCATTGATCCTACTAGTTTTAATTTGTTTTTTGCAGATAAAATGGAGATGCTGTTTCAGAAGAAGATTGCAAGATTGATGAAAGAGCTGGAAGCAGCAAAAATGCAAGCTGATGAAAAGACAAAGACAGAAGCTGGAAAAGCAAATGTTGAACCAGCAACTGAGAAAGTAGTTGAGAAAGTTGTTGAAGTGGAGAAAGTGGTGGAGAAACTCGTTGAAATTGAAAAAATAGTCGAAGTTGAAAAAATTGTTGAAGTAGAAAAAATTGTTGAAATTGAGAAACTTGTTGAAGTTGAAAAGACTGTCGAGGTTGAAAAGATAGTTGAAAAATTGGTTGAAGTTGAAAAACTGTGTTCGAAGTGTTCAGAATCTTGCAAAGTTTGTGAGGAGAAAGATATGAAGATTGCTGATTTAGAGAAGATTAAAGAAGATTTATTGTCCGATGTGAAGTATGTAAAGGAGTCGTACGATGTGCTGAACAGGACAGTTGATAGTCTGAAAAAGACGAATACAGAAACCGAAAAAGCAATGGATAAAATGAGTGCAACATTAATGACAAAGCAGAAAGTCATTAATGAGTATATTGAAGATTGTGCTAAACTGAAGAAAGAAGTAGAACTTGAGAAGATTGAGAGTGAAAGGATTAAACGATTGTTGCTAAGCTATACTACTTGTGATTATTTGATTGATCGTGTTTATCCTACTGTTGCAGGTCTGGAAGCGTTCATGGATAAAAAGATTGAAGATACTGATACTGGTAAGAAAACAAGTGTAGGTCCCGTTCGCCCGGTGAGGATCGATAACGAACACCTATCCTTGTTTATCACGAACACGGTAACGGGTGCGGAATCCCCGTGACGGTGCAAACTAAACACAGATAGTAAATAACACGGATTAACCAATGAAACACACTCTATTGATTAAGCGGGATGAGAACCAATACAAACTGATACAAACACAGTTTGACAGAATTTTGGCAGAGTTTCTTTACATGTATGCTCTCATCTCTATTTCACATAGAAACAGAGAGGGTATTTATACTAGACAAAGATCAGACTACGACGAAATGCATAAAGGCACTGACGAAACACTAAAGTCGACGAAACACACCTTGTTTCGTCGACATACATATATTCCTATTTCTGTTTCGTCGACATGTTGTTGAAGCCCAAATATAGACAAAGCCCAAATGTGGTACCGGCCCAACATTCTGTTTCGTCAATTTGTTTCAGCAAATTCAACAATAATGACAACTATGACATCATCATGACATCACTAAGGTGATGTCATGGTGATGTGTCGGCGGGAAAGGCCGCGGCGCTTCGTGCTTCACGTGTCGAACTCTGGAGCGCACGACGGAGGAATGTCATGTCTTCGGGCTGGAGCCGGACCTAACCGAGTCGACCCGAACTGAATCTAACCGAGTCGAGTCGCGTCCACATAAAGTGTACCAACAATCTCCCCCTTGGACGCTACTCGTGAGGTTCGTCTTCTGTGATGATTCGTCTTCTGTGTCTTTCATGTCGGAGGATCTTCAAAGTCTTCACGCGACATAATCAGGGAGTGTATCAACAAACTCCCCCTTAGAATGAACTCTCCATTGAGTCATGCTCGTGAATCTTTTAATCTTCAATTCTTTAGATCCTTGTGGTGTTGATGAAGGGTCAGCGGCAACTCGATCATTTTATCCTTTGAGTGCCTCCACTTCGTGTCTTCATTCCAAAGCTTGTCATCGAACATGTTCTCCTCGCCTTTAGCATCTGCACATGCAAGAAAGCTAAACGCATAATGAGAACAACCGCTTGGAATATAGTTATCATTTAAACAAACGACACATATGAGATCAAATCTCAATCAAACACCGACCGACAACAGTTTGAAAGTTTAGAAAATGATCAATTTTAATCCTTTAACTTTCAAAACTTGTTAACTTCGATTGTTTTATGAAGGTGCAATTGTTTTCCGGCTTACGATCAGGACTTTGGGTAGGATAGACTCGAGTTCCAACATCAGTCAATCAAAAATAAACTAGAAGCAAAATCTTTTTGGATTTTATAAAGTTTAAATTAAAACACACCTAAAATCTTTTTGGAATTTTGAATTTTTCAAATGTAAAGACGGAAAGCAATAAATACATATATACAAAGATGCAGAAACTGAAAACAGTAAATAAATATTTACAGACGTTCTTTTTGCGAGTTTCGAGGGTAAGAGAATCATATCAGTGTACGGTCATGCCAAAACAATCTTGTTGTTCAATTAGTTAACAATTAGATAAGCATCCTATAACAATTATCGGTATTGTTGTCCACATAAGCTCAACTTATCAGATGTAATCATGGCGAGGGGATACGTTAAGGTATGATTTATACTTACCGACCGGTGTTCATCCACACACGACACATTCCCGTATCAAGGTATGCACGAGAGTTCATCTTACCGGTGAGTATACTGTTTATCATCTGTTTGACCGTATAAAAGATGTGAGAAACTCACTTATTTGAGAGAAAACAAGCCCTATGTGATAGAATCACTTATTGATGAGGAACTTGATTTTCAGATGCATGAGAGCACAGGAGCAAGTCCGTGAACAGGTCAGTACTTCCGTACAGCAAAGAGACGAACTTGACTCCCGCAAAGAATCTGTGATAAATTATCACTTATTTTGATGGACATGTGATTGTTGATCACTTATTGAGGTCGAATGCAATATGTACACGTATGTATAGTATCATGGAAGATCTTAGACTTCGTCTCCGTTATTTTTACGGTTTGATACAACCATGATACCCAGATGATAAGCAGCATAAAGACCGAATATCTCAGAACCTCGGCAATCTCTCAAACGAAATTTCGGTACTAAGACCATATGCCAATGTGTGGTTCCCACCTGGTCTTCAGTCGATTTAAGATTTATATCACCCTGCACACTTTAATATGATTGTGAGCCTACCGATACATCTTATATAGAGCTGCTTAACATTTTCATTTTGCATTTCAGTTCGAAAAGGTTTAGACAGACCACTGATCTACTATCATTTTCTCTTTTTCTCGCCAGGAAACTCATTTTTGTTTTTCTATTGTTTTTGCGTTTTGAAATTTTTCAATGTTTTTGAATTTTCAAATTTTGGATTTACTCCCCCTAAAATCAACAAACTAAGAGAAATTTTAAAAACACAAAGGTATTTACAAAAACGATTTCCCGATGTCGGTTAACTCATGTTTTACCTCAATGCCGTTTACCAAAATTATTTTTAATCATAAATGATTTCTCGAATTTTGGAAAAATCAGTTGGCATGTCGGTAAGCGGTGCGGACCATGACAACATTGTCTGGCCAAAGAGTGCTACGAGAGGATAACAATTTATAAAGCAGCTTAAATATCGACAAGTATAGGAGAGATTAGAAATTTAAAACCGTATCCTGCAACTGCTTCGTGCATTGCAATGAATCTGAGTGCTCTCCCAAACTGGATATCCACCCGGTGTGGATTTCAAAGTCGATTTTTGTAGCTACTAAGAAATCTCTTCACAGCAACAAGATCATAAACCTTTGGGTCTGGCTGGTCTTCCACATTGCACCAGCGAAGGTCTTTGTCTTTCTCTTGAGAAGTAGTGTGCGGTTGTTCAATCCATGCCAAGGCATCCGCACACCCGGTTGGTTTGTTCAACAAACACATTTTCTTCAGTCACACCGCGAAGAAATGTACACTGCACGTTCATCTTGTGAATTTTGAACTCCAGACGTGCTGCAGGTGCGTACATTTTGATTGAATCTACCCTGGGGACCCGATCAAAGCCTTGAACAATCAAACTTTTGAAAGATTTTCATTTTGTCGAAGCTTTCAATCTCTTTCGACAGACAATTCTGTCTTCTTTTCTTTTTCTCTCCATCAAAGGCAACAAATTCTTTTGTCGCCGAACTTGTGCATGGACACTCCACTATCAATAATCCAATGACTATCGATAGTTCCTCCTGGAACATCCTACACACTCACTCAGAGATTAGTTGGAGAGGGGGACCCAAGCCTTCATAGACTTGGGTTGCCCCTGAGAATCAAGAAATGTAATTTCAATATCTTGATGATTTGGAAATTTCACGCCTCCCCCTGAACCTTCACCTGTTTTCGGTTTCCAAGCTTGTTTCCATTTACCAGATTGTGTATTAATTACAATTTCTGGTTTTAACGGTTGTTGTGAACTTGGTTTCCTTATAACATTTTCCGGTTTTAAAGCCTTTTCGATCACCTTCACATTCTTATGTCGTTGTTTTGTTTCCTGTTCTTTAATAGTGCGTTTATCATGTTTTGGAGAAACAGGACGACTTTGTGAGTGACCTTGTTCAGAAGGGGCTCTTTCTACAAAATTTGGTTTGGGCGAGTTTGTGCAGTCTTTAATGATGTGCCCAAACTTCCCACATTTGAAGCAAGTTCTCCTTTCAACAAACTTAGGAGAACCGGTTCGACTTTCACGTGTTGAACCTGTAGACCCAGAGGTACTTGTTCCTTCATCACACCCGTTTGTGTGTTGGGTGTAATTGTTTTGAGCGTTATGTTTTAAAATCTTGACTTGTTGGACAAAATCGGTGTTTGATTTGTTTTCAAAAGTCTCAATTTTATCAGTACCATTGGATGCTACAAATTTAACATCACTGTTTTTCTTCTTGAAACGAGCTCCTTTGGTCTCAACCTTCGGTTTTGAACCTTTAGAATTTTGAGCTCGCTGCTGTTGCTGTTTACCCTTAAAAGCGACAGGTTGTTGCTTTGTCGGTGATTTCTGTTTTCCAGGGATTGTCTTACCCAAAAATTTTCTTGTATTATCTTCAAACACTTTGTCAATCAAAGATTGATTGACGTTTTTGATTGGAAAATCTATGTCTGAATAAATTTTACTATCACCGACTAAAGTATACAACAAGTTATTGCTCTTAACAGCAGACACACATTCATTGTCATCTTTGACATCCTTGACAGGATCTATCACTTGCTTGGCAACAGGTTGCACGGCAGGAGTAGGAGGATCACAAAGAATATGATTCTCAATTGGAATTTCTACTCCTTTTGTCTCATCAAGTGATTCATCCTGATCATTCACATCTGATTCATCATCCAACGAATCATAGTCCTCAATGATTGGAGGACTTTGATTTGAAGCACATGATGACTTTTCCTTTCTATCAGATGAGTCCTCCGATGAATTGTCCGGTTTGAACCCTAGGCCAGTAGTAACTTCCTCATAATCAAGAGGCACACTGGGTTCATACCGAGGCATATCCTCTTCATCGGGCGACTTGGTATAGTCGTGTCTCAAAGGGGGTGGACACTTCCTATAACCAACGCCTTTCACATTCCCTTTAAGCTGTTGAACGTCAATGATGTGATCAAGCACATATCGGGAGTTTGAGTAACTCTCCAATTTGAGCTTGATCGCCTCATGTTCACATTTAGCCGTGGCTAGCTCTTTCTTGGTTTCCTCAATGATATTAATGTAGTTATTAATACCAATTTGTTTGTTGAAAACAGTTTTTGTTAATTCGGAAACACTTTTCTTTTGGGTTTCAATAACTGTTTTAAACTCCTTTTCATTTCGAGCTAAGGCCATGTTTGCCTCCTTGCACTTTGACAGTTCAACAACTAAACTCTGATTGTGACTATGAATCGTATCACATTCAAGTTTCACTCTATCACATTCAAGTTTCATATCAGCACAATCACTACATATGCTAGGAGTTTCAGAACTTACCTGACTCGAAGAGGCTGTGACATTAGCCATGAAGGCAGTCTGAGAAGAGAAAGATCCATCTTTAGAATTATAATCTCCCGCATTCGAGCTTTCTTCATCTGAACTCCCACTAAAACCCGAGCTATCATCACTTTCAGAAAACTCTTCCTTGTGAACATGCTTGATGTGATTGATGATTTTTGCATAGCATGCAGTTCCACCTCCTTGATCATTATCTCCCAATTGTACAGACCAATCGCACCCTTCATCAGCTTGAACGGCCAATGCTCGATTGGTGTTTGATGGTCCAGACTGGTTCTGGTTGGTGGTGTTGTTCACAGCTACTATCCCTTTTCCACGGTTATCTTGATTGGCATTGGAAGTACTTGTCTGATTTCTGAATGGATTCTGGTTGCCTTGTCTGCTTGGTAGGGTGCACTCACGTTTGAAGTGCCCCTTTTCGCCACAATTGTAACATGTAACCGCATCTTTATTGAACCCGTACTTCGTATCATTTTTGCCTTCCAACGAAGTTCTTCCAGTTTGATTCATGAAATCCTTTGCCCTTCTAACAGCACTTGCAAACGCCCACTTGATATCCATTAACTCCATTTCATCACGGTCTATCTGCTAATAATCTTCATTGGTCATATTGATGTTTCCAATTTGACCCGCTACCAATCCACAGTATGAACTGAACATTGTGTTGAGAAGTTCCAAATTTTCCTTTGCAACTTCTACACTGACTTTTGAAAGATTGGAAGTATCAACTCTGACAGTGTTGGTGTTTTGGGGTGAATGCGCTTGTTGTTGTTGTGGTTGGGCTTGAGGTCGAGGTATGGATTGTGACATGTAAGTACTTTGATTCCACTGTGGAAACGGAGATGAGCTTGTATTGGACACATACGCTGTTTGAAGCTTCGGTTGCTGAATGGAACTAGAACTAGCTGAAGGACCAAAACCAGGCAAATACATTTCTGTGTTTTGAGGAGGTGCCGTTGCTATCCTTTTAGCTTTTCGAATTTCCTCTTCGTTCTTGTTCTCCAACTTCTGAATGAATTCATAAAGACTGACATTGGCTGCATCCAGAGCGCCCGTATGCTTTAGAAGTTCAATGAATGGACTCCACTTAGGAGGTAGAGCATCAGCAAATCGTGCAATCATTTCCGGATGATTTGTAGCAACACTGTAGGAAGTCATTTCACTAATCAAATGATAAAAACGAGTAGTCATATCATTTAGAGTCTCATTCTCAAAGAACTGAAATGATTCGAACTCTTTCTTCAATAAATCATGGCGTATCTTTCTAGTAGCTGCATTTCCTTCTCCTCTCGCTACCAATGCATCCCATAAAGCTTTCGTGGTCTTACAATATGAGAATTGATGAAAGATGTCTCTGTGAAGTGCTTGAGTGAGAATAGCATACGCCTTCTTCTCCAGATCATATGCCTTTTTGTCGGCTTCTTGCATGTTATTGAAAGTTGTCGCATTTGATCCTGCTTCTTCAAGAGCTTCACTAAATGCAGAGATGAAACACGTCCATAATTCTGTGTTTTGCCCTAGAACGTAGTTATGGAAACGACCCTTCCATGATGGATAGTCGTTCATGTAATTTAACTTTGGAGGGCGATTGTTGCTACCTGTCTCATTCTCACTGACTTGCACTTATTGACTGTTGTTGTTGAGGTATGGTACGATTCATATATTCGGCCATCGACATCTGTTTTAGATCTGGTAGTGGATCCGTACTCCAATCCCACGGATTTGTGCAACTCATATTTGATGTATGTTGATGAAAAACCTGTTTAAATCACTCAAACAAACAGTTAAATCACTTTGACAAACCTTCTGTTTAAAAATACAAGTGTTTCGACGAAACAATTTTCTACGAAACAGACTTAGTAATTTTATGAAACAGATTTCAGATTTTAAATTGAGCTCCTAGACGAAACAGGCCCACTAAAATTGTTTGGCGAAACACAGGTTTTGTGAATATGGGTTTGACGAAACAGAAAAATCACTTTGGGCCTTCTAAATGAAACAAGCCCACTCAACGAAACAAAGTCCAAAATTATAATGACGAAACAGGAACTTGATTCGTCAAATGTTAAAGCCTCATCTCGGCGAAATAGAATTTAAAATTTGGGTCTTTACAATTTACGAAACAAAGGGATTTTTGTTTGGGCTTTAAAATTGACAAAAGGAAGCCCACTATGGAAATCGGTGTAACAGAATGTTGTTTGGGCTTCACAATTGACGAAATGGATTTTGTTATGGGCTTTTAAATTTACGAAACAGGCCCAAATCTTCACTTTTGACGAAATGAAATTTTGTATTTGTTTCGTTGACTATGTTTGACGAAACTGAATTTAGATCTTTGTGAGATATTTCCTTGAACTTATCTTGCTGACACTAAGCCTCAATAGTCAAACATGCTTTCGGCTCACTCTTTTCAATTAGAAATCATCATTTTGCTTTTGTAACAAAAGTCAAAGAATTGTTATAATAATAATAACACACTAATAATACTTCAAAAAAGATCAAACCCAAGTAATATTTGAAGAACACTTTGAATATGTTGATGAACTGATGAAGATTTGATGATTCCGGGCACCGAAAATTTTTACGAAACACGATTTTGCTTAAAACTTTCAACAAAAACCAAATGTTAATATGTAAACACTTAAACAAACAAGGTTTTCGATAAAAATTTTAGCAAACCAACAACATACAACAGTTTTTAAGAGTTTATTTTCCAGAAAATGATGGGTTTTTCAAGAACAAAAATCTGAAAAACACAATAACACACTTGTTTCAAACACGACAATGTTTGGTTTTAAACAAGGAAAAGAGCCAAGGCTCTGATACCACTTGTAGGTCCCGTTCGTCCGGTGAGGATCGATAACGAACACCTATCCTTGTTTATCACGAACACGGTAACGGGTGCGGAATCCCCGTGACGGTGCAAACCAAACACAGATAGTAAATAACACGGATTAACCAATGAAACACACTCTATTGATTAAGCGGGATGAGAACCAATACAAACTGATACAAACACAGTTTGACAGAATTTTGGCAGAGTTTCTTTACATGTATGCTCTCATCTCTATTTCACATAGAAACAGAAAGGGTATTTATACTAGACAAAGATCAGACTACGACGAAATGCATAAAGGCACTGACGAAACACTAAAGTCGACGAAACACACCTTGTTTCGTCGACATACATATATTCCTATTTCTGTTTCGTCGACATGTTGTTGAAGCCCAAATATAGACAAAGCCCAAATGTGGTACCGGCCCAACATTCTGTTTCGTCAATTTGTTTCAGCAAATTCAACAATAATGACAACTATGACATCATCATGACATCACTAAGGTGATGTCATGGTGATGTGTCGGCGGGAAAGGCCGCGGCGCTTCGTGCTTCGCGTGTCGAACTCTGGAGCGCACGACGGAGGAATGTCGTGTCTTCGGGCTGGAGCCGGACCTAACCGAGTCGACCCGAACCGAATCTAACCGAGTCGAGTCGCGTCCACATAAAGTGTACCAACAACAAGTGTCAAGTATAACAGATGTCCGCCCCCGATCCATGAAACCTATTCTCCAAGGAATCCTAATGAGGAGCGTCTAAAAAAGGCAATCAACATCAAGTTAAAGTCTGAAATCATTGATGAATTACCAGACAATATTGATGTTACATTCACAGCGTCTGACACTGATCATGAGTCTGAGTTAGTAAAGAAAGTTGTCGATCAGGTGTTGGATACGGATGAAGAGTCAAAACCGGAGTCCGAGTCTGAAAGTCCGAGTTCGTCAGAAAAGAGTCCGAGTTCACCGGTTAACAGGGTTTACAATAGAGAATTCCTGTTATCAAAATCTAATTTGAATGATGGATTAATCAAAGTGGCATATACTTTGTTTGATTCAGACAAATTATATTCTGATGAGGAATTTCCAATAAGAAGTGTAAAAACTGAAATGATCAAAAAGGTTTTCAAATTAACAGAAATTAATATTTCTGAAATAAAAGATTTAAATCTTGATGAAAAATCTAAAAAGTACACTTAAAGAGTTCAACAGAGATTGAACAAGAAAAAGGGTTACGGTTATGGTTCAGGTTATCGAAAGAAACCAAACCACAACAGTAATCTCAAAAAGAAAGGTCTTGGTTTCAATTCTTCAGAAAATTATAAAAATCAGAAAACTTATAAACCAAAAACAAAATTTGTTTCAGGTGGAAGTTGTGAAGATGAGCAGAAGAAACCGTTCTGGAAGCAGTCGAATCAAGAGTTTCTTGCTGAAGTGAAGAAGAATGTGAGAAAGTTCGCTCAAAGAGTTGATCGAAGAACTTGTTTCAAATGCCAAGAAGTTGGTCATATAGCTTGGAATTGCCCCAAGACCAACTACAAAAAACAGGAAGTTTCTTCTAACTTTGTTTTTAAAAAGACTTGTGTTGATAAGAAAGAACAACCTGTAAAAATTGTTAAAAAGTTTGAAAATTCTACTTCTGAGGAAGGAGAAAGTTCAAAAAGATTTTACAAAAGAAAAGGTGATTTGAACAAGCAAAAGTGGGTGGTTAAATCTGCAGGTAATTCTGACAATGAATCTGATTCCATAAAATCAGAGGAGTCATCTGTTGAGAAAAAGATTGTGAATTCCGTTCCTGAGTTGAATGATGAGAATTTTCCTCCATTGTCAAAGGAAAATTGGAAGTCTAAAGTTGGGAAGGTTGAGATCTCAAATCAATTCTTCGCTGATAAGGGAGAATTTGATGTTGAGAAGGCTTTTAACGGTAAAGTCAAACATATTTTCGGTAAGATGGTAGGCAGGAAGGTAAAGGATGCTAAAGAGTTTTACAAATCAAAGTGTTGGTTGGATAAATGTGTACCAAAATCACCCAAGGCTGGTGAGGCTTGGGTGGACATAATGTTTGAGTAAAAATCTGACTTGCCGGAGCTCCCAGGTTGGTAAGAGTGGAGCAGGAATCGGCATCTTTCTTAGCAACTGATTCTACAAGTGATTTGGTTGGTAAATCTACAGGTGGTATATTTAAATTGTTATATTTTGATTTACAAGTGGTTATGGTTGGTGAATGAACCTATAAGTGGTTGAAAGAGGTTTTCATTGACAAGTGGTTAATCAAGGTCATTAAGTTGAACTTGATTGGATCATACTTACAAATGATTGTTTGGAAAACAACATAATGAACCCCTAACTTTACAAGTGGTAAAATCAACAAAACTAATTTTCCGGAAAAACCATTTGATTAATACAAACTTAAGTGTTTTGAAATCACAATGGGAAAATAGTTTGTTGTGAGGGGGAGTTCTGATTGTTTATGCCAAGTGGATGGCGAATTGAAGCGATTTGATATCGGTTGTCACTTTATTGTATAGTTTGTTTTCAAATTTCCAAAAATGTGTTTGCATTTTAGGGGGAGTAAAAATTTCAGAAAATCCAAAAACATTTGAAAATTTGAAAAAGCCAAAAACATGATAAAATAAAAAATGAGTTTTGTTGTCAAGAAGAGGAAATGATAGTACATCAGTGGACGATCACGGCATGCTAAAGAATTGGAAAGTTAAATGTGATAAACAATCTCACTGTGGATATGTCAGTAGGTTTTTGCACATTTAGTAAATTGAGACGAGATATAAACATAAAATTTACTTGCGTCTACGTGGGGAACACCTCCAGGATATATAGGTAACCCCTGAAATCTTGTTTGAAGGGTCCCGTATTCTGAGATACTAGGTCTTTATGCTTAGTGATATCTGGGGTATTATCCCGGGACTTCTGATTTTGCGGAAGCAATGGCCTAGTCCCCGGAGAATACTTTCCGCATGCTTGAAAAATAGCGCAGCCCTCAGCAAATTGATGAAACAATAAAATTGATAGTTATTGCTGTTGTAATTCAAAAGATCCTCTAAAGGGGACCCACCAAAAGTCGAAGCCGTCATCTCTCTGCGTATCGAAAGATCGACCTGAGCTCTCACGGCCCTCGCAATTAATCCCTTACAGATATCATCTAGGTATACTCACCTGTAAAACTGAATACTGGGGTCTGGATACGGGAGTATATACTGAGGTGGGACACATGTAGATGTTTAAGTTCTAAGACATTAATCTCGTATCTCGAAACAATTGAACTTTGTGTGAAAATTTAAGTGGATCAGTATACTGACAATCTAAGTGAATCGTTTAAAACTTAAAATGTTTAAAGCTTAACGGTGTTGGTGATTTGTCTCATAAACTGATATAATCCTCTTACACAAAGTCACAAAAATATTGTATGTAAATATTTCATTTCTGTTATTTCAAAATTTCAAAAAGATTTTTAGTGTGTTTTAGCATAATTTTTGAAAAATCCAAAAAGATTTTAGACGACTGATGTTGAAAAGCTGATTTTCAAAATTCCGAGTGTTAAACATGATGAACAGGTTTGGGGAAAGTGTGTTTTGAAGATATGCGAAATAAAAATGATATATATTCAAGTGGTTCTTCAGAATTTGACATGATAAATCTTTCTATTCAGGGTTGTGTCTTCAAGAGTTTAGCAAAGTTTCTAAATTTGTTATATCTTATCTTTTATGAAACTTACTTTTGGGTAGAGAATATGCTGGAGAATCAGGTTACGATACCTGATCCTGTGAAAGCCAGACTACGATCCCAGCACAAGTTGAGGGGGAGTCTGTTAGAGAAAGAGAGTATGAAGTTGCTAGAACCAGCTGCTGATCCTGAAGGATGCAAGAGAAAGTTAGAGTGAAGGAAGACCAAAGACTGATAAAGACTGAAGATTGAAAAGACTCGACACTTAAGACTCGTCAACATCTGAGGGGGAGTCTGTTGGTGCATACATCTGTCGACTTCGTCTTATATCGAGTCAGGTTGCGTTGCAGTTCGGAACAAGGATGATGTCATCATTATTGATGATGACATCATCATGCTTACATCATCATAATAAGTCATCATCATATGCAACAGCACATGTCAAGAAACAATACGGTTTGAATTGGTTTTAGAAAGGTTCCGTTTGAATGGTTACGTTTGAAAATGTCACATCCGTTTGAGAGGTCCGTTTGAAATGAACATGTATGCTTCAAACGGAACCTAGGTAGGCTATAAATAGGCTAGTGGTTAGTTCATTTGTAACGATTTTCAGAAAGTGATACCGAGGTGCTGCCGGTTTATCCTTTGATTGTAAACATTGTAAATACAATATAATAGAGGATTAAAGTGTATTCCAAGCTGTTTTCACTTACGTTTCTTAGTTTCCGCCTCTGAAACGTACGAGAGCTCTTCTGAACGACTCATTCGGGTCGAAACACGATCCTACAAAACGAAATACAGTTTACTTATTGTGTGTATGAAAAGTAATCTAAACGGTGTAATTACTTGCATTGCTACGTTGCTACAGGATTTGATGAGCTCGGTGCCAACCGATACCAAAAATACCGTTACCGAAATCCCCAAAAGTGGGTACCGGTCGGTACTGGTACGACACCGGTATTTGAGGGTAAAAACCGGTGAATACCGATGTCGAACCGGTACCGAAAATACATTCGGTTTGGTAAATTTGATACCAGTACTGGTAACCAGTGTTGTAAAAGTCGGATTACTCGGCCGAGTACTCGGCGAGTACTCGGTCCTCGGACCCCCTCCGAGGCGACTTCCTCCTAGGCGGTCTCAATTAGTCGGCCTCGGGATTACTCGGGAGTACTCGGTGCCTAGTCGGCCTAGTCGGCGCCTAGTCGGACGTAGTCGGCCTAGTCGGTCTAGGCGGTCAACGTGGTTTGTTGACTTTTAATCGGTCAAACTCGGTCAAAATCGGCCTACTCGGCCTGTACTCGGACTACTCGGCCTTGTACTCAGACTAGTCGGACTTGTATTCAGAATATTTAAACTTTAAACATGTTTCATTTTAAATTATACTCATTTAACATGAATTATGCTTATTTTAACACATAAATAATATATAACAATTAATTTTCTTTATATTTACCATGTCCGCGTACTCCCCGAGTACTCCGATTACTCCCAACTCCCCAGTCGGCCGACTAGGGACCGCCTAGCGACTTTTACAACACTGTGAGTTTTTTGCTGAAATAGTGCTGTTTTCAAACATGTGATCACAACTAATGCTGCTACCAGAATTCTTTCACAAATGGTGCCATCTCCATTACTAATGGCGAAATTCTTAGAACATAGGCTAGTTTCTGAGATTTGTCAGTGGCTTATCATTTGTGCAGCAAACCAATCATTGAAAACTTGCAGGTATTGCCATTTAGAATGGCGAAATTTCAAAAATCTGCAACAATGCCATTAGAAATGGCGAAAAGGTCCTGTAGCAGCCATTTTACTGCAGAATTGCCATTAGAAATGGCGAAAAGTGTTGTTTTTCCAATATGAATGGCGAAAAGTGCTGTTTTTCCTGCAACTCTGACATTTTACTGTTTTGAAAGCCACTTGAATTGGCGAAAAGTGCATAAAAGCTGCAGAACTGCCATTTTAAATGGCGAAAAGTGCTGTTTTTCCATTAAGAATGGCGAAAAGTGCTCATTTTACTGTTTTGAAAGCCACTTGAATTGGCGAAAAGTGCACATGTCTGCCATTTTACTGCATAAAAGTTGTTTGTTTCTGCAGAACTGTCATTTTAAATGGCGAAAAGTCCACTTTTTCTGCACAATTGCCATTTAAATTGGCGAAAAGTAAAAGAAACCTGAAAAGTTCTGCACATTGTCCATTATGAATGGCGAAAAGTAGGTAATTAGCTGAAAAAGTACTGGAAAGGAGTGCACATTGTCCATTATTGTAATTTTGCCAATAAAAACTTCGAAATTTTTCATCAGTCCCATTCTAGGGGACCATTGTTTCAACTTCTCACTTTCCCACCACATTTTCTAAGATTTAGAAAGTGCCTTAATCATCTTTTTTAATCAGTTCTCCATTTGTAGTGGCGATTCGTTATAGTGGTGGTCCCCTAAACAAGGAGCTGTTGTTTCTTAGTGGTACAGGAGACCACAGAGCCGATTACATTTTTTCGGATCCTACGTCATTGGCAGACGATGGGTTATTACGAGTTAGAAGAGGAAACGAGAAGCTATGGAATTTTATTCGGCGGGAAAAACCCTTTCCACCCAAAGTAGCTGAATATATAACTTTGGGTGGTTTTGCTGGAGTTATCATGGTTGATAACCGAAGGATTGATAACGGGTTGATATCCGCCTTAGTAGAAAGATGGCGGCCTGAAACGAGCACATTTCATATGCCATTCGGAGAGGTAACAATAACCCTACAAGATGTGGAAGTCTTGTGGGGTTTAAAAGTTGACGGCCAGGAGGTTTGTGGCACTGATGAGAGTTATACAATATCTGAAATTCAGGAAAAATTTTATAGTTTAACTGGAATTTTTTTGGAGGATAATGCTATTTTCAATAACAAAAAAATTAACATGCCATATGTTTTAAATGCTTTAAAGTCAATAGTTTTTCCCGAAAATCCAACTGATCACGAATGTCTTCAACGCGCCCGGACGATTATTTATCTTCTAATTGGTTCTCATTTATTCCCTAGTTCTGGGTCTCAGTGGGTCGATATTAGATATATAGGCTTCTTAGAAGATTTGTCCATATGTGGGGCATACAGTTGGGGAGGTGCGGTTTTGGCCTATTTGTATAATCAACTAACCCGGGCCACAAGTATTAGAACTCATGAGATTAGTGGTGCGGTGTTTCTGTTACAATTATGGGCGTGGGAAAGATTGCCTTGCACAAAACCCAAGTTGGACAGAATCATAAACTGGAATAGACCGTATGGTGCTAGGTAATCGCATTTAAACAACGTAATATTATTTGTCTAATTAGTTATCATTTTTACTAGTTTATTTTTAAACTTACACGTTTTCCTATATATGTTACAGGTGGCAAGAGTTTAAATTGAGTCATACGGATACAACATCACACGTGTTGAAGGCATACCGGTCTCAATTTAATTCCTTGTCAGAGACCAACTTCATTTGGACCCCGTATGACGCGATTCTTTCAAGATTACCAGAAATGTGTCGAAGTGGTGAAGGTTGCTGGAGGAGCGAGACCTACCTTATTTGTTGGAATGTTGTGGAACTACATGCTCCAAGTCGGGTGTTGAGGCAGTTTCGCATGTTTCAACCGATCCCTGATAATATTCTTATGACGCAGGACACTTATCAGGCTCTTCACATTCCTGGACGAGTTGACGGAAAAAATCGTAACTGGCGCGATGAACACCATCTGTACATTGACTCGTGGTTGTCTCGTCATCAAAACGTTGTTGCCCAACCAGAATCTGATTCTATTATTGCCAGTGAGCAATATATGCGGTGGTATTCTTCGCATGGTCTTTTATTTATTGGTAACCCAAGGAACGAAGTGCCACAAGGACAAGGTTTTCCCAATGATGGTGGGAGGGTGCAAATGTTGGCAGGTCAACATATATTAAACTATAAAATAATTTATAATAGATTTTAAAATATTTTTTTCCCGTGTGCAGGGGGAGTTTGCGAGCCAAGTTTTCCAGAGCAGTGGAGAAGAACATATTAGAAATATGGCTTCGCGATATATGGATTTCGGAAATGTCCAACACCCCCATATGGGTTACTGGCCGACGTTTGAGACGAATGCCATAGCTGAGGAACTCCCCCCGTTACCCGACAAGTGCATAGGAATCGACCTCCAATGCGTCGTTTTCCAAATGTTTTTGAAACAAATACAGGAGCCGAACAAATTCATACCCCGTCTCATAATCAAATGGGCGGAGGGTCTGTTGGCTCGTTTGACGGGTTAATGACGAATAATGATCTAATGGAATTCGCTCAGACACAACCTTTCTCTGAGCTTATAAACTATTCGAATCCAAATTTTGAGGTGGGGGGTTCGTCAACACACGTCAACCAAGCCAGTCAACCCCAGTTTTTGACTCCTGAATTTGATATCCCAATTTTCAACGAGGACCCGTTCACTAGCCCCGGGTTATTGAATCAACCGCTACAAAGAACACAACAACTAGGGTCGGAGACTGAATTCACGGGAAGGAGAAACATAGAGATTGAACTAAATGTTGAGGCGGACACCGATGATGTCAATGTATTCCCGCTTCGTAGAACAACACGTACTAACGCTGGTAGGGGGCCTCCTTGTGGCACGTAGTTTGGGGTTTTATGTTGTATATCTTGAATTAAGTTGTATGAAAAAATTTATATTGTAAGACAAATTTTAAATTCTATTTAAGTATGTTGTATGACAAAAATTTTTATTCTTTTTAATTACCACTACCTTGTCCAATATCTTAATTCATCTATAAATACCTCCCCCCTATTCCACAACTCCCTTACCCTTTTCCACAACTCTTTACTCATATAATGGATAAAAATATGGACACATATTTTTCTTCTCAACCAGCTCCAAAGTCTGCAAGAATGGCGGACCCGATTTGGAGGCGTGTAAGGCGGCCGTCCACGGCAGACATGTGTGGGTCGAGCTCGAAGAAAAACCCTGAAAATCCACCAGAAAATCAACCAGGAAATCCACCAGAAAACCCCCAGCAAAGAACGATTTTCGTAGTTGAAGTCGAAGAATCAGAAAACTGGTCCAAGGATGTTGTAGAGTTTTATACCAACGGGGATGCCCCATTTTGCCATACTCGTTTTATTACACAAAAACTAGATAGGGACTTTTGGGGTGCCCTACTAGGTTGCCAGTCCAACCGTTCGCTATCATCAATAGTAAATATATATTGTTTAATCTTAAATTTAAAGTTTTATTACGGAAAACTATAACTAACTTTCTGAGTCTATTTCTTGTACAACACGTTGAAGCATGGACAACGAGAATTATGCGTATTAGACAGTCAAAGCTTTTAAAAAATCCAGCCACAAAACTACGTTGGACAGTGTTACCGCCTACTTTCTATGATGATATTAAAGACGAGAAGTGTATATCTGCCATGGAGATGGCCGGAGGAAAACAACCATATCCTCCATTTTGGGAGGTTGACTATATTTGTCTCCCGTTATGGATTGGGCATACAGACTGGCTACTTGTCCGTATTGATTTGCCAACCATGGTAATTACTCAATACTGGACTGATAAGAGATGGAGGAATGAAAAGCGTCGTCAAGTGGCTCACTATATGGAGATGTTAACCTTTTTTTTCAGTTGGTTTATTGAAAAAATTCATTACTGGTCAAACTCCAACAGCCCAACAAAGTATGATGTTTCTATTGGGTTAGTTGAAGTAGATGTGCCCCAAGACAAAGGTGACACCGCAAATGCCGGGGTTCTTGTTTGTTACATGATGGAGCAGTTGGTTAGAAACAAATCGTTGCTGATTGAAAATGACGTCGAAGAGGCTTGTGTCAATTACCGACGCCACATGGCGGACGAGCTATATAAATGGCGTTGTGTTTAAGCCGTTTATGTTATTTGATGTTTACCCTGTTTACGTTTAAGTACGAAGTTGGTTGTTTAAGCTGTTTAACATTGTGGTTTAATTTATGGCTAATATTGTAAGGTTTTTTATGTATTATTAGCATTTTTATTGTTACTATTATTATTGTTGTTTTTAATATTTTTATATTTTATTGTTACTATTATTATTGTTGTATTTAATATTTTTATATTTATTATTATTATTATTATTATTATTATATTATTGTTATTATTATATTATTCCTCCTGCCTATATATAGTGGGGTGGGGTGGAATTTTGGAAGACAACAACCACCCACCATTTTCTCCTATCTACCTCACAACGTCATTAAAACCATCCAATTCCTCTAATGTTTGCACCAATATTTGTTCAATTGTACTGGGGGGGGGGGGGAACGTTTCGTATGAAAACGGAAACGTTGTATGTGATAATACCACAAGATACACCACAATGATCATTCAATCGAAGCTCTCATTTGAAGAATTTGTGGATTTGATATGTCTTCACTTACAACTTCAAAAGGAATTTTTTAGGTTAACTATAAAATTACTCTACACTCACCAAGGGTTTTCTCAATCGTCAGAGATCTTTAGCGACCACAGCCTAGAGGTGTTGTATTACCTAGCGATGAATGAACAAAGGTTTCAACCTAACGTTCATGTTATCGTTGAGCAAATACAATCATTCCACCAGCCTAGTTGTATGGAGCTGTTACGGGGTTTTACTACCGCATCAGAACCTGTCACCCAACAGAGCATGCTACAACATTACTCCTCTCTTGACCAGGTTGAAGCCTGTCCATCTACCGTTAACAACTTAGAAGGGTCGTCATCGCGTTACGACGATGAAGAATCCGATGAGGAAGAACCCCCCCCAACCACTGAAGAATCTGAAGCCTATCCGCATTCAGATGAGTCTTCTGATTCAGATGGTGTTGTGCCCGAACCTGAAATTCCAGCTCAGTATGAGTCTAGTAACACACCTCAACTTCCACAACGTAACGAAAACACCTTTGTATACCCTGAAGGTTTAAGAGAATACGAACCTATTGATCGGGATGAAGATGACGAAATGGATTTCTGGAGTGCACAACTCCCACACGTTGTTCGGAATGGTATGTTTTTTTCAAGTAAAGATGAGTTGATGCTCGGTGTTCGTTCATGGAATATTGAATGTAACAAAGAGATGTATGTTGTTGAAAGCACAACAAAGAAATGGAGAGCAAGATGCTACACAACAAACCCGAAGTGCAACGTTAATCTTCGCACTGGGCCGCCTTGTGCGTGGTATGCTAATGCCCGTAGGAAGACCAGTGACAGCATGTGGCAACTCACTAGATGGGTTGACTCACACAACTGCTACGGGACAGTAGTGGGTAACAGCAACAGATGTATGAAATCTAAGGATATTGCAACACGAATCCTTCACCACATACGTGACGACATCGCATTTCCGGTGAAGAGCATTCAGGCACATATAAAAGATCGTATGGGTGTTGATATTTCTTATACCAAAGGGTGGCGGGTTCGGCAAGATGCAGTCGAGAGGATTTACGGTTCTTGGCTAACTAACTTTAGGGAGTTACCGACGTATGTTGATGCATTAAAAAAGCGTAACCCTACAACTGTTGTTGAATGGTCACACGAACCCAATGGTTCGTCCGAGATCGAAACTTTTAAATACGTGTTCTGGGCGTTCGGGCCGGTGATAACTGCATTTCAATATTGCATGCCAGTTATATCTGTTGATGGTACTTTCCTCAAGGGGTCATACAAGGGAAAGTTACTAATTGCCGTCACAAAAAATGCAAACAATTTGATTCTTCCACTATGTTTTGCAATTGTTGACGAAGAGACGGTGGAAAGTTGGACTTGGTTTTTCCACCATCTGTGGGAACACATCGCAAGGCACCGCGGGAAAAAACTGTGTGTTATATCCGACAGGCACAAGGGTATTATTAACGCAGTTAGTAATCTTGCAGTATGGCGACGAAATGCCGTTCATCGTTTCTGTCTTCGGCACATTCGAAGCAACCTGATGCAAAAGTTTAAGATAAAAGAGCTAAAGGAACTTTGTTGGGATATTGGTAGCACCACACAACAAAGGAAGTACGATCATTCAGTCGATTTGATGAAGGGCATCAAGCCAGAGGCGTGGGAGTATTTGGAGGAGATAGGCGAGGATAGGTGGACTCTTGTACACGATAGAAACAATCGTCGTTGGGGAACACTAACGACTAACATTTCGGAGAGCTTTAACCATGCGCTGAAGGGGATTAGGATGATGCCGATAAAGGCCATCATTGAGCGTACTTTCGACAAGACGGTGGAGCATTTTCTAATGAACAACCAGGTTGCCCACAATTGTAGAACCCGGTTAGCTCCGTATAGGTACGAGTGGTATCAAATTCGTTACCAAAATTCGAGACACCATCGATTACAAGAGTACAGTTACGTTAGCGGAAGGTACCGAGTTATATCAAAGATACAGACAAATGAATGCGGAGGCAACGATTACACCGTTGAGTACTACAAAGAAACGTGCACATGTGGTAAGTGGCAAATGCAGAGGTTTCCTTGCTCGCATGCTATCGCAGTCAGCCAAAACAGAGGGGACTCACCGCACAACACCATTAATAAGATATACTATAATGATGCTTACAAGGCGCAGTACGCAGGTGAGTTTTTTCCATTGGACGACCCAAAAACATGGGTAGAACCAGCTTGGAAAATAAAACCAAACACGTCAAGAATAACCACTAAACGTGGTAGAAGGAAGTCAAGGCGTATTCACAACGAGATGGATTGGCCCGAGCACACAACAAAGTATAGATGTGGAATTTGCCATCAAAGAGGTCACAAGAGGAATGCATGTACAAGCCATCACCAGTGATTAGCAGTGTGTTTTATTGTCTTCTACTTATCATTAACGTATTTTCTTGTATTAACGTTATGTTTAGTTTACCATTTGTACTGGTTTCGTATTAATGTAAGCATGTACGCCGTAGGGGTGTGTTTTCCTTGTATTAATATAATGGTCCCACCCGAGAACCCCAAATCACCATTTTTCACCGTTTTAAAAAATGACCGAAATGGGACTTTTGGGGTGCCGTAACTCGCCCGTGCAACCCCCTCGGCCGGCACGAAGGCCAGTATATGTTAACCTCAGGGGATTGAACAGGAAAACACATGGGTTTGTGTCGTCGGATGGTGTTTTCCTTACAGAAAAACCCACCCAAGAACCCCAAATCACCATTTTTCACCGTTTTCAAAAATGACCGAAATGGGACTTTTGGGGTGCCGTAACTCGCCCGTGCAACCCCCTCGGCCGGCACGAAGGCCATCATATGTTAACCTCAGGGGATTGAACAGGAAAACACATGGGTTTGGGTCATCGGATGGTGTTTTCCTTACAGAAAAACCCACCCAAGAACCACAAATCGCCATTTTTCACCGTTTTAAAAAATGACTGAAATAGGACTTTTGGGGTGTCGTATCTCGCCCGTGCAACCCCCTCGGCCGGCACGAAGTCAAGTATATGTTAACCTCAGGGGAATGAACAGCAAGTATATGTTAACCTCAGGGCAAAACACATGACCGAAAAAACATAATTAAGAACAACTAACATTAGGCAGTTTTATTTAAAATTTATGAAGTTATGTTTTGTTTCCAAAACAATCAAGTAAAATTCTAACATTGGATGAATTTGATCGCTTTTATTAGAAAACAATAAAATAGTATACTACACACAATTATATAAAATGTAAATACAAACAATTTATTTTTTAATAAAAATAAAAAAAAAGGAGTTAGCCAACTTTACATCTATAAATACCAATGCAACTCACCAATACTCCACAAGTGTGGAAATGGATGACCGGGGTAAGAAGCGTTTACCTCCGTTCTCCTATTTTCAAAATGGTGTAATGTCAAAGGAAGACATCGAAGCTTGTATAGAGCATGCCTCAAAGCTACACGATTCTCGTGAACGAAACAAATCGAAACCTGCCGGTGAAGGAAGTTCCTCTACCACTGTTGTTGTTAGTCGGGAGGTTGCCAAACAGAAAGATAAAGATGTAGATGGGAAGCACAAGCCAGCTGAAGTGAATCCTGTTCTTAACAAGGGTCGTGAAGCCACTAAGGAAGAACTTGGTTTCAACCCTAACCCAGAGGAGGATTACGACCCGGAAGTCTTGAAGGATGCATGGAACTATGAAGAAGAAGAAGAAGATTGGTCCTGTGTTTGGCACAACCCATATTCAGGGGAGGATTCAGATTCAGACCTATCATCGCGAGGAGACCGTCATTGGAAATAGGCGGTTTAGGTAGTTTGTGTGTGGTTTGATGTTTGTTGTAGCATGATGAATATGTTATTAAATAAATTGGAAGGTGTTGTCTTATGATGGACGTATTATGAACTTTTTGACACTGTTTTAATTTATATTTCTTATAAACCAAAACTATAATATAAGGTTTTTCATCTACACCAATTAATTGTTACAGAAAGAAAACAATACAACACAACTTTCCTTTTCGTAATATAACAAACTTTTAAATTAAGTAATTCAACAATATTACACAACATTACTATAGGATCCACCAAACGTTTCGTAATTTTAACGAAGCACTTCTAATGGAGATTGAAGGAGGCATCTTTCAAGCTAAGGAACACGTCATAAAACAGATGGAAGCATCTATCAAGCAGAAGGAGGCACCACACCAAAAGCTACACAAAGTTTAAAGCTAAGGAACACGTCATAAAACAGGTGGAAGCATCTTTCAAGCAGAAGGAGGCACCACAAAACATTTGGGGTGCCGTTATTATTGTAAACCATAAATGAGAAGGTGGTGGAATAAACGAGCGTCCCCCTCAACATACGGTCTTCTCAAAAGGTATACAAACTTTAAAGCTTAGAAAAATGTCGTCTTGCCATTTTGAATGGCGTAATCTGGAATTTTTGAGAGTGAAAAATTTGGTTTTACAGAATGTGGAGAATCCGGGTTTGTGTGAACATATCTATTTTTTATAGGGAAATTTGGTTTTACATAAGGTTGAAATTTATGGGAGTTATGTGGTTTTCCAGAATATATCGACTCGATATTATGAGGACTTCAATTGTTTATAAATATTTTGCCATTTCAAATAGAAAATTCTACCAAAGATTGTACAATTCGCCAGATGTACCTTTTCGCCATTTGAAATGGCTAACTTGTACTATTTCTCCATTTGAAATGGCTAACTTGTACTATTTCTCCATTTGTAATGGCTACTTGTACCTTTTCGCCATTTATAATGGCTAACTTGTACCTTTTCGCCATTTGAAATGGCTAACTTGTACTATTCTCCATTTGAAATGGCTTACTTGTACTATTCTCCATTTTTGATCACTTTTCGCCATTTAAAATGGCAATTCTGCAGTAAAATGGCAGACATGTACAGTAAAATGTCAGAATAATACAACTTTTCGCCATTACTATTGGAACTGTACAGTAAAATGTCAGAATAATACAACTTTTCGCCATTTAAAATGGCTGCTACAGGACCTTTTCGCCATTTCTAATGGCATTGTTGCAGATTTTTGAAATTTCGCCATTCTAAATGGCAATACCTGCAAGTTTTCAATGATTGGTTTGCTGCACAAATGATAAGCCACTGACAAATCTCAGAAACTAGCCTATGTTCTAAGAATTTCGCCATTAGTAATGGAGATGGCACCATTTGTGAAAGAATTCTGATAGCAGCATTAGTTGTGATCACATGTTTGAAAACAGCACTATTTCAGCAAAAAACTCCAACACTGCTGGTAACCGATACCATTTGCTTGCTATTCATTCAATGTTGTTTTTAATACATAGGTAATAGGTAATATATAGGTAATAGGTAATTACTATTCATTCAATTCTATTTTTAATATATAGGTAAAGGTAATTAACGATAAAACAATAAAATTATAAATTATAAATTTCATTTAAATTAAAAACAATATTTCTAAAAATATTTTACACTACAATAAAAATAAAAACATACATAAAGAAACTCTACTTCTCGTCCGAATTAGGAAATTACAAACCTAAAAAACCTCCAATTTCAATTAAATTGTATCTTAACCGAAAGTGAATTTCTTCATCACACAAGCGTTGTTGGATATTTTCGGGAACGGTCGGATATTTTCGGAAACGAGAACTATTTCCAAAAGAGCAAAGATATCCGTTAACTGCCATGCATGGAGTCCACGTGTCCGTCCACAAAGCATCGTGTCAACCACCCATACCCCCTTATCTCCATGGAAACCCAATCTGCAGGATTCGGTTCCTTAGCGCCCACACCTTCCATAAAACACTATTCTATATAAACTCTCACACCCAAACAATCATCATACATATATACTCATATTTCACTCAACATTTGTGTTTCAATTCAGTTTTTAGCAACAGAATACAATGGCATCAAATGAAGATATTAAAACAAAAGAACAACTTGCGGAGAAGGCCGCAAGAACCGCGGCGGATGAGCTTAAAGAGGTCAATCGGCAGGGCGGTGCTGGTGGTGAAGTGGTGGCGGAACGCCATGAAAAGATAACACCGGAAGAAACCCGTCCCGGTATTATTAGCAGCATATTTAATACGGTGACCGGGACGTTAGGCCACGCGAAAGACGCGGTGACCGGGAAAACCCAAGAAGCGGCGGAGAAGACGTCGGAGGTTAGCGGGGAAGCCGCGGAGAAAGCGAAACAGACGGGGGCGGATGCGAAAGAGAAGACGGTGGAGTATAAGGATTATGCCGCGGATAGGACGAAAGAGGCCGCGGATGTGACGGCGGAAAAGGCGAAAGAAGGGAAGGATTATGCGCTACAGAAAGGGCGGGAGGCTACGGACAAGGCAGGCGAGTATAAGGATATTGCCGAGGAGAAAGCGCGGGAAGCGAAGGACACGACAATGGGGAAGGCGGGAGAGTACAAGGATTATACCGCGCAGAAGACAAAGGAGGCCGCGGATGCGACCGCGGAGAAAGCGAAAGAAGCGAAAGACACGACAATGGGGAAGGCGGGAGAGTACAAGGATCATACCGCGCAGAAGACAAAGGAGGCCGCGGATGTGACCGCGGAGAAGGCGAAAGAAGCGAAGGACACGACGATAGGGAAGGTTGGAGAGTACAAGGACTATACCGTACAGAAAACGGAAGAAGGTGCAAATATCGCGGTGGACAAGGCAGCGGCCGCGAAGGACTACACGGTCGACACAGCGGTAGCTGCGAAGGACTACACGGCAGAGAAGGCTCAAGAAGCTAAAGATGCAGCTATGGAGAAGGCTAAACAAGCGAAGGACTACACGGTGGACACAGCGGCAGCCGCGAAGGACTACACGGTGGACACAGCGGCAGCCACCAAGGACTACACGGCGGAGAAAGCGAAAGAAGGGAAGGATACTTCGGTCGGAAAGATGGCCGAATTGAAGGACGCCGCGGCTGGTGCCGCAAAGAAAGCCATGGATATGTTAACCGGAAAGAAAGAGGAGGCCAAGGAGAAGTCCGAAACTACAGACTCCACAAAGGTCGGTAGGATGTGATTAATTTTTTTTTTAAGATAGTTTTTTTTATTGTATAGCAAATATATATTAATGTATCATAAGTTCATAACGAACATATTGTATATAACCTCATTAGTGTAAGAAATAATAATATAATAATGATATGTATGACTTATGAGTGATTTATTTGGGTAGGCAATGTTTGATGAAACAACAGAAGAAGATGCAAGGAAGCGAATGGAGGCAATGAACCTGAAGAATGATGATGCCGACACCGCAGCGGTGGCGGCTGTGGAGGTTGATAAGAGAGCACCGTTGGGAACGGGGGTGGTGGCGGCGGTGGACGTGGAGGACACACCGTTGGGGACGACGGGAGAGGTGCTACGGCGAGCCCAAGTGAGACAGATGGAAGAGGAGCCACGACGGTGATATGGGTGTTGTGTTGATGGTTTAAATGTTTGGTTTGTGGATTGTGTTCGTTGGGTTTTTCATTGGTTATGTGTGGTTTGTATTTTCTATAGTGTATTTTCGGTATGTTTGTTTTATATTACGGCTTATTAAATATTAAGAACATTGTACTTGGTTATTTTACTTGTTTTATATTCTAACACGAATCTTAGTTCTGATGTCTAGACATAGAATTCATTTGAACAGTAGTTAGTTACATTGATATCAAGCATCAATGATCTCTCCCCTAGTGGTTAAAAAGAGTGGTTCCTTCTTCTGGAGGTTCTGGGTTCAAGTCCGAGGGAGTTTTAATACTAACTACTAGCCTGGTTAGCGATATCCTAACCGTACGTAAGTTATTTAGAACGCCTATTATTATACATAATCTTAAAGTAGAAAGTCGGAAACGTGGTTTCCGACTTTCTACTTTCCACCAATCCCCCTCAACTTTTTTGCATATGACAATTCTAATCCCTTATATTTTTTAGCATACTAACCCTTCAATATTTAACTAATTTAATTTTTCTTCCATAGCACTCGATCGTTAATTTCTGTTTTAATAAACTAATTTTTCGTTGTCTTTAACATCTTTATAAAATACCATTTTGGCCATCTCAAGTTTTTGAAGTTTTGAGTTTACCACTTTAGTTTCTTTACTTTTTAAAAACTACTTTTTTGTGTGCATATTTTTACGTACGTGCATGTATAAATTCAAGTTTGTCTACGTTTTGACGCTAACATTTTTTCGAAACAAATCATATCAAATATAATACATTTTTATACTTATTTTATGTACATTTTGGTTGATCAACGTTTCGGAGTAAATTTTGTTACAGAACGAGTGAGGTCAAATATAATACGTTTTCACTCGACGTTATAAATTCTACTCACTCTATGCTTCCCCCCCCCCCCCCCCCCCGGCAACGCGTGCAATTTTACTTTGCAAAATACTCATGATGTCCCCTTTTAATAAACTAATTATTCGTTGTTTTTAAAATCTTTATAAAATACCATTTTGGCCCTCTCAAATTTATAAAGTTTTGAGTTTACCCCTATCGTTCCGTTACTTTTTAAAAACTACTTTTTTTGCGTGCGTATTTTTACGTATGTGTAGGTATAAATTCGGGTTCGTCTACGTTTTGACGCTAACTTTTTTTCAAAACGAATCATGTCAAATATAATGTACTTTTATGCTT
>JARYGA010032705.1:0-29777 GCA_030545235.1 Helianthus tuberosus
GGGGTTCGAATTTCTTGATCCCATCATATGTAAACTACTATTAAAACATTAATCCGGCTACTTAGGATTGTATCCCTGCTGACTCAAACTACTTAGCCGAGGGTAACGTCACCTTCAAAAGAGGGGCCTACAACATTACGCATTAATAACTTAATTAATTATCTTTCAATAATCCAACCCTTTAGGATTGTATCCTTGCTGACTCAAACTACTGGGTTGAGGGTAACGTCACCTTCAAAAGAGGGCCCTACTACTATAACTAAGATAATCTCTTAAAAAGTGCAAAAGTGCGGAAATAATCAAAGGTTACACTAAAGGCGAGTCGGATCCAAGTGATTCATCTTGTCTATCTGTTTTATTTTTATTTTTATTTTTCAGCATTTTTAGTTTTTATTTTCATGTTTAAACCTTTTTCTAAAATTTTGATTTGATTAGACGTTGAGGATGAACCGGTACTAAAAGCTCTTGTGTCCTTGGACGACCTCGGTATCTTACCAACGCTATACTACGCTCACGATGGGTGCACTTGCCCATATGTGTGTTTAGTGTTAGTAAAATATCTTGTTTTATAAATTTAAAACTTGACTAAACTGTAAAAAGGCCTAAAAATATACATAAAATTATATCACACTCGACACGCATCACACACCCCAACCGATGACGGAAACATTGGGGCGCGGCACTGAGCGAAACAGATTGTCCATGAGAAATTCCATAACAACTAAATTACCGGATAGTTAATATTATGTCTCATACCATAACCCATCAAGTAAAATCAATTATTACAGACATCAATATCTCAAAGACAAATAACATGTTCCGACAACTCAGATTTAAATAAATAAATTGTCTTTGTTTCTAGACTCCATCCTAACTTGATTTCCAGCAAGTAACAAGCAAAGCATCCTAAGCTCCTGCCACATACGTTAAAATAGAGGTCAATACACATAGTGTAAATGTGAGCATACAAGTTTAATTGTATAATAGAGTTCGAAATCGTTTACGCATAACCAGCATGTAACATGTAACAAAGTGAAGGCTAGTAGGTTATCGACATAGAAATATGCACAGACATGACTGCGAGTTGTAGAATGCGCAACACGTATCCCCACTGAGACATGTGAAGTAAAGCCCTTAACAACCCCTGTCCACGACAGGTGCTGAGTCCAAACTATAGTACTATTGTTGCTAAGGTGTCAGGCAACAATCACTGTGTTAACATAACATACAAGCATTCAACAAATAACACGTAGCATGCAATAACGGTCAGCGTATAAATAGTGTTTGCGTTGTGTGTCATTTGTGATTTGAATAAGTAACGTTTGTAACACCCAAAAGTGCGTGAAGAAAAAAGGGTTCAAGTATACTCACAGATAGCGTTTAAGTTAATAAACACTGCCTTGGATTGAAGGGAGCGCTGAGAGATTAGCCTGAACAGTTAACGATAGCATAAGCGAAGAACGGCGCGTTAAAAGGGAAAGTGACTAAGTGTCGAATGGTAATCCGGTCGGATGGCGATCGGATCGGATGGTCATTCGATCTGATGTCAATCTGTTCGGATGGTCATCCGATCGAATGGCCATTCGGTCGGATTGACACTCGTTTGAAAAGGAATGTGTTTGTGTATGATGGCTTTGAAGTTTTTGTTGTAGCATTTTGAAAACAGAGAAGTATCTCTACCCTTCAGGTCGGTCGTTCGATCGGATAGCGATCCGATCGGAGAGACATTTCTAGTGAGAACAAGTTCACAGCAGGATTGTCACTCGATCGGATAGCAATCCGATCGGATGGCAATCCGTTAGAAACTGATGTTCTTTGAAAATTATGAAAATGATTAAGTGTCGAAGTTCCAAATGTCAGTTGATCGGATGGTCGTTCGATCGGATGGCAATCCGATCGGACGGCAATCCGTTCGACATGCAGTTTGTTTGAAAACTTGAAAATTGACTAAGTATGGAAGCCCAAGTGCAATCCGATCGGATTGCAGTTCGATCGGATGGCAATCCGATTGGACGGCAATCCATCCCAAAGAACCTGATCGTCTTGAACTTGATTATTTTTGAAAGTTTTGCAGTTTGATCGAGACAGTGTGATAACGTGCTAAACAACGGAACCTCGTCAAGTCCCAAGTCGCCCGATCGAACAGGAACCACCCTAATCCGACCAGTTAGCTATTATTGACGGTTCTTCATGTTCATCCCGAAATCGGTTGTCTCTTTGATAGAAACCAGATCTCAGACCGACACTTCACTAAGAATTGAGTAGAAGATCTGAATGAGCTCCGATTCTATCGGTTTTGAGTGCATTGAGTGTAAAAGAGTTGAAAGAATGTTGGAAAAGTATCCTTCAATCCTTTTAACTTTGAAAATGTTTAGATCTATGCGAATTCGTTGTGAAATTACGTGGAAATCCTTTAGATCTGAGTTATTCTTAGTAGATTGAGGTCAAAACTTGAAGTTCATAAGAACTCCATGATGACATCACCCTAGAACACCTCAAATCCATTGATTTCATGGTTAAAAGTTAAGATTCAAAGGTAAAAAGATGAAGGAGTGTGTGTAGATCATAGATGTACAAGATTTAGGTTGAAAACTTACAAGAATCGTGAGAAATCAAGAGAGAAGAGGGTTGGAGCGTGCTGGCCGGTCGAGAGAGAGCTGTCACATCACTTGTGATGTGACAGGGGGTATTTATAGGTTTCCAAAAAGGGAAAGGGAGTGCAAGTGTCGGATAACATGCCGATCGGATGACACTTCGATCGCAATCCGATCGGATGGCCATTCGATCGAACGGTCATTCGATCGAGTGGCTCCGACGAGTTACGTTTCGATGTTTCGTTTCACGTTTTGGACGTTGTGATGCGTTTAAGTGAGTATTGATTTAGCGATGCGATAGATTAATAATAGTCACACACAAGCCCTATATCTAACATACAATCATCAATAACTAACTTGTGTTTAGCGTTTGCGATTAAATTGCGATTGCGTTTCGATTAATCACCATAAACATAAAGTAAACATGCACAAGTAACACATAAGTAACACACACACGTAAAACAATACACAGAACCTATAAATCAAGTTGCGAATGCGATTGCGATGCGATTAGCGATAAAGCGATAAAACATCGATTAAACCTTGATTATTAATAGATACTCCACATAATACAACTAAAGCGATAAAATAAAAGATTCGATCACAAGTCAAAGAAGTAAAGTCAGTAGTTAAACAAAGAGTGGCAGATCGCAATTAGCAATCTTTTCTTCCTTTGACTTTGACTTTGACATCCGTAACACGGGGTGTTACAGCCTCCCCTTCTTAAGGGAATTTCGTCCTGAAATTAGGCTTTAGCCGTAACAAACAACTGTGGGTACTTCGCCTTCATGTCACTTTCGAGTTCCCAGGTGAACTCTGCGCCTCGTTTGCCTTCCCAGCGAACCTTCACAATGGGAATGCGTGAGCGCCTGAGCTTCTTGGTTTCTCGGTCCATGATCTCGACAGGCTTCTCCACGAAGTGTAATGTTTCGTCCACTTGTAGATCCTCTAGTGGAACTTGTAAATCCTGCTCGGGTAGGCACTTTCTGAGGTTCGACACATGGAAAGTCGGATGGACGTTGCTAAGTTCCTCCAGTAGTTCGAGTCTGTAGGCCACTTTTCCGATCCTTTCCAGAATCTTAAAGGGTCCAACATATCGAGCCGTGAGCTTTCCTTTCTTGCCGAATCTGATCACACCCTTCCAAGGTGATACCTTTTGGAGTACGTAATCACCAACGTCAAATTCAAGGGGCTTGCGTCGTCTATCGGTGTAACTTTTCTGACGACTCCAAGCTTTTAGCAGATTGTCTCGAATTTAGAGGATCTTGTCAGTCGTTTCTTGCAGTAGCTCAAGACCGGTTAATTGTGCGTCTCCGATCTCATGCCACACAATCGGTGATCGACATTTTCTTCCGTATAATGCCTCAAATGGTGAAATTTGTATGCTAGAATGATAACTGTTATTGTACGAGAATTCGACCAAAGGTAAGTGCGCGTCCCAATTACCACCGAAATCTATGACACACGAGCGAAGCATGTCTTCAAGAGTTCGAATCGTTCTTTCAGTCTGACCGTCGGTTTGGGGATGGAAAGCGGTACTTAGATTAAGCGTAGTACCGAGAGCAGATTGAAACGTTTCCCAAAGACGCGAGATAAACCAACCGTCGCAGTCAGAGATGGTGTCACGAGGTGTACCATGTCGACAGATGATCTCGTCGGTGTAGATTCGGGCTAATTTTTCTACCTTGAAGTCTTCTCGTATTGGCAGGAAATGAGCAGATTTAGTCAAACGGTCAACGATAACCCAGATGCTATCGTGACCTGAAGTTGTACGCGGGAGTTTCGTGATAAAGTACATGGCTATGCTTTCCCATTTCCACATCGGGATCTCGGGTTGCACAAGCAAGCCAGATGGTCTTTGCTGCTCGGCCTTGACTTTCGAGCAAGTCAGGCACTTTGAAACATAGATGGCGGTATCCTTCTTCATTCCAGGCCACCAATACCGTTGACAAAGGTCGTGGTACATCTTGTCAGTGCCATGATGAATGGAATATCGAGATTTGTGGGCTTCATCCAACAGGATTTGTCACAAGTTAGTGCGTTTGGGAATCCAGATTCGGTCCAAATAATGGAATATCCCATTCGCTTTATTCACTAACTGCTCGCCATTGTGGTGAATCCTTTCCTTCTTCAAGGTGCGTTCGATAAAACAAGCATGCTGAGCATCACGGATAAGAGTTTCGAGGTGGTGCAGTGTAACACCCGAAAATTTTAAAACACAAAATATAACAATCCTTATGAATTATAGTCCAATAGGAAACCCTAATTAAGATACCCAAGTAATTCTGTACAAACCCTAAGATTTTCAGAATTTTCAGAATCAGGATTAGGGCCCCTAAAACTCAAGGGGGGGGGGGGGGTATTTCCTACTTGATAATTATCTTAATAAACTTGCGGAGGAAGTTGAATTTAATGATTTTGTCGACTCAGCTAGGCTAGTCCCACGCGTGGCAAGCCTATAGTGAAAACATATACCATACGCATCGTAGGGGTTTAAAGCCTACGATGCGTAAGCTTGATAGAATACCATACGCATCGTATGGGTTATAGCGCTACGATGCGCAGGGCTGGACAAAATTCAGCTATAAATATAGGACATTGGCATTCGAATTCTGGTGTTCAGTTGATGAAGAAATTCGCTCTAGGCACCGAATTATCGTCTGATTACTTCAATCAACACACACGAAACACTAATTAAGTATAGCGGGGTGCTGCAGAACAGGGTAATTAACTCGATCGCTATTATGATTCATTGTCCGATCGATCGATGTACTCAATGGATGTTTAAGTGCTGCCCACATTAGGGTGATGCTTTGTCGTTAATCGTGATTTCGACTGGATGTTGAGTGCTGTCCGAAAACGGACTATACTCTGTCCTTCGTTGTGAATCCGATGGATGTTTAAGCATAGCACTTTGTCATTCGTTGTGAGGGTTGATCTCGTGAGTTATTGTAAATGCGGTATTAAGTTAAATACCTAGTTTGTGTGCAAATTAGGTTAAGAGGATAATCAATAGGCTAAACTCTGCCCGTATAAATCTACAATTGAAAACAAGATAGCATCACCTGGAGATTTTAAGGTACGGATAGATTCCTTTCGTTTGGACATTTCTGATTTTAAAGTCCGTATTAAGATCTAAGGTATAAGTTATAAGTTCAGTACGGATAGATTCCTTTCCTTCGATTTACGTCGTTTGAATTTAAGTATATCATTTCTGATTTTAAGTTCTGTATTAAGATTAAGTTATAAGTTCCGTACGAATAGAATTTCTTTCTTTTGATTTATGTCATTTTGATATAAGTATCTCATTTCTGATTTTAGGTTCCGTATTAAGATTAAGTTATAAGTTTCGTACGAATAAAATCTTTTCTTTCGATTTATGTCGTTTTGATACAAGTATATTATTCCTGATTTTAAATTCAGTATTAAGATTAAGTTATGAAATAAGTTATAGATTCTGTATTAAGATTAAGTTATGAAATAAGTTATAGATTCTGTATTAAGATTAAGTTATGAGCTAAGTTATAAATTTCGTATGGATAGAATCCTTTCAATTTATGTCAGTTAGGTACGGATAGAAGTTCTTTCTTTTGATTTATGTCGTTTTCTTGATTTTAAGTTCCGTATTAGGATTAAGTTATGAATTCCGTATGGATAGACTCCTTTCTTTTGATCTACGTCGTGTAAATTCCGTATTAAGATTAAGTTATGAAATAAGTTATAAGTTCAGTACGGATAGACTCTTTTCTTTCAAATTACTTCGTTTTGATATAAGTATATCATTCCTGATTTTAAGTTCCGTATTAAGATTAAGTTATGAAATAAGTTATAAGTTCCGTATGGATAGAATCCTTTCTTTCGATTTACGTCGTTTGGATATAAGTATGTCATTTTTGATTTTAAGTTCCGAAATAAGTTATAAATTCCGTAGAATCCTTTCTTTCGATTTATGTCAGTAGGATATGTATAGAATCATTTCTTTCGATTTATGTCAGTTAGGTACGTATAGAATCCTTGCGTTCGATTTCCGTCATTAGATATAAATAAATCAAATTTCATACTCTAGTGGTTCCTTATTAACGAGTCAAGGTTTTTATCTTGTTTCGTTTAATAAACCACATTTTGGGGACGAAATTGTCAAGATAGGATTGATATCCACACCTTGGTAACTGGTTCCACTCTTCTATTTTCAATCTCGCCAAAGATTCGTATTTTACAAGTTACAAGTTAAATATCTTAAGACTTATAAGTTATAAGTAAATAAGTTACAAGTTTAATATGATATATAAGTATTATGTTACTCAAGTCAAATTGTTTTAAATTACTATGTCTTGTTTTTAAAACTCCTCACGTCTGTGATTATCGATTCATTTGACAGTCCGTTGAATTCCTATTATAATCATAACCTTGATTTTAGCTCTCATGTCATGCGATAGTTTTCTGTTAAGTTGTACTCATTATCGCATGTTCCAATATATGTTCCGTTTTGTTCTGAAAATAAGTTTTATAAGTTATGTGAATAAGACCATTTGTATTCTGATACCCTGAGTATCGCTTCTCGTGGAGTGTCCCACGAGCATGTTGTTGCGGCATCGACATCATGTGCTCCATCGGTGACGGAGAGATTAGTTCACGGCGTCTCTTAAGTACAAGTGTGGTACATATATTAGGAGGCGTATGGATCGAATCCTAGAATTTAAGTTTTCAGGAAATGGATAACGGGTATGCCAACTTGCCATTTCGTGTGATAAGTATGCAGGAGTAGCTACCTGTGTATTGTCACGTTTTCAGTTTGCTCATGGGTACATCCGTAAGATATGATTATGAAATTAAGTTATTTGCATCGTCAAGTTCCATCCGGTTATCAAAATAAAATAAGCTTTTGTTTTCCTCTATCCGCACACTGGGCAAAACATTTTCAAAATTTTGCTCAGACGTACGTTTTTGTTGTTGTTGTTTTCTTCTTTACGTCAGGTTATCAAGACAATCTAGGACGGAATATGGAAGAGTGATCGAGTGTTTGGAAAAGACAGTAGAAATAATTGTAATGGATAAGATATCAGTCATTAAGATGTAAAGCCTTGTAATACATTTAAGTATAAATGGAATTATGTTTTTGATCTGACTACTGTTATAGTGACATGCCGGCCCGTTCCGGGACGGGGTGTTACAGCTATGGTATCAGAGCAAAGGTTCTTTCCTGTAGAAAACTTAAACATAAGTTAAGACCTGTGAGGTAATGGGTAGACATTGGGTTAGGATTTCGATGTCCAATCAGTCGATACATCGGTTAGTAACGTTTCTTTTCACTTCATGATAGTCTCGAACATAAGTATTTCGTCATCTTCATTGTTTTTACTCTAGCTTTATTTCAAGTATGACTATTGATCATAGTAGGCCGCGTTCAAGTATGATTATTATATATATATGTATGTAATAATTTCGAGGACGAAATTTTTTTAAGAGGGGTAGATTTGTAACACCCGAAAATTTTAAAACACAAAATATAACAATCCTTATGAATTATAGTCCAATAGGAAACCCTAATTAAGATACCCAAGTAATTCTGTACAAACCCTAAGATTTTCAGAATTTTCAGAATCAGGATTAGGGCCCCTAAAACTCAGGGGGGTATTTCCTACTTGATAATTATCTTAATAAACTTGCGGAGGAAGTTGAATTTAATGATTTTGTCGACTCAGCTAGGCTAGTCCCACGCGTGGCAAGCCTATAGTGAAAACATATCCCATACGCATCGTAGGGGTTTAAAGCCTACGATGCATAGGCTTGATAGAATACCATACGCATCGTATGGGTTATAGCGCTACGATGCGCAGGGCTGGACAAATTTCAGCTATAAATAGAGGACATTGGCATTCGAATTCTGGTGTTCAGTTGACGAAGAAATTCGCTCTAGGCACCGAATTATCGTCTGATTACTTCAATCAACACACACGAAACACTAATTAAGTATAGCGGGGTGCTGCAGAACAGGGTAATTAACTCGATCGCTATTATGATTCATTGTCCGATCGATCGATGTACTCAATGGATGTTTAAGTGCTGCCCACATTAGGGTGATGCTTTGTCGTTAATCGTGATTTCGACTGGATGTTGAGTGCTGTCCGAAAACGGACTATACTCTGTCCTTCGTTGTGAATCCGATGGATGTTTAAGCATAGCACTTTGTCATTCGTTGTGAGGGTTGATCTCGTGAGTTATCGTAAATGCGGTATTAAGTTAAATACCTAGTTTGTGTGCAAATTAGGTTAAGAGGATAATCAATAGGCTAAACTCTGCCCGTATAAATCTACAATTGAAAACAAGATAGCATCACCTGGAGATTTTAAGGTACGGATAGATTCCTTTCGTTTGGACATTTCTGATTTTAAAGTCCGTATTAAGATCTAAGGTATAAGTTATAAGTTCAGTACGGATAGATTCCTTTCCTTCGATTTACGTCGTTTGAATTTAAGTATATCATTTCTGATTTTAAGTTCTGTATTAAGATTAAGTTATAAGTTCCGTACGAATAGAATTTCTTTCTTTTGATTTATGTCATTTTGATATAAGTATCTCATTTCTGATTTTAGGTTCCGTATTAAGATTAAGTTATAAGTTTCGTACGAATAAAATCTTTTCTTTCGATTTATGTCGTTTTGATACAAGTATATTATTCCTGATTTTAAATTCAGTATTAAGATTAAGTTATGAAATAAGTTATAGATTCTGTATTAAGATTAAGTTATGAAATAAGTTATAGATTCTGTATTAAGATTAAGTTATGAGCTAAGTTATAAATTTCGTATGGATAGAATCCTTTCAATTTATGTCAGTTAGGTACGGATAGAAGTTCTTTCTTTTGATTTATGCCGTTTTCTTGATTTTAAGTTCCGTATTAGGATTAAGTTATGAATTCCGTATGGATAGACTCCTTTCTTTTGATCTACGTCGTGTAAATTCCGTATTAAGATTAAGTTATGAAATAAGTTATAAGTTCAGTACGGATAGACTCTTTTCTTTCGAATTACTTCGTTTTGATATAAGTATATCATTCCTGATTTTAAGTTCCGTATTAAGATTAAGTTATGAAATAAGTTATAAGTTCCGTACGGATAGAATCCTTTCTTTCGATTTACGTCGTTTGGATATAAGTATGTCATTTTTGATTTTAAGTTCCGAAATAAGTTATAAATTCCGTAGAATCCTTTCTTTCGATTTATGTCAGTAGGATATGTATAGAATCATTTCTTTCGATTTATGTCAGTTAGGTACGTATAGAATCCTTTCGTTCGATTTCCGTCATTAGATATAAATAAATCAAATTTCATACTCTAGTGGTTCCTTATTAACGAGTCAAGGTTTTTATCTTGTTTCGTTTAATAAACCACATTTTGGGGACGAAATTGTCAAGATAGGATTGATATCCACACCTTGGTGACTGGTTCCACTCTTGTATTTTCAATCTCGCCAAAGATTCGTATTTTACAAGTTACAAGTTTAATATCTTAAGACTTATAAGTTATAAGTAAATAAGTTACAAGTTTAATATGATATATAAGTATTATGTTACTCAAGTCAAATTGTTTTAAATTACTATGTCTTGTTTTTAAAACTCCTCACGTCTGTGATTATCGATTCATTTGACAGTCCGTTGAATTCCTATTATAATCATAACCTTGATTTTAGCTCTCATGTCATGCGATAGTTTTCTGTTAAGTTGTACTCATTATCGCATGTTCCAATATATGTTCTGTTTTGTTCTGAAAATAAGTTTTATAAGTTATGTGAATAAGACCATTTGTATTCTGATACCCTGAGTATCGCTTCTCGTGGAGTGTCCCACGAGCATGTTGTTGCGGCATCGACATCATGTGCTCCATCTGTGACGGAGAGATTAGTTCACGGCGTCTCTTAAGTACAAGTGTGGTACATATATTAGGAGGCGTGTGGATCGAATCCTAGAATTTAAGTTTTCAGGAAATGGATAACGGGTATGCCAACTTGCCATTTCGTGTGATAAGTATGCAGGAGTAGCTACCTGTGTATTGTCACGTTTTCAGTTTGCTCATGGGTACATCCGTAAGATATGATTATGAAATTAAGTTATTTGCATCGTCAAGTTCCATCTGGTTATCAAAATAAAATAAGCTTTTGTTTTCCTCTATCCGCACACTGGGCAAAACATTTTCAAAATTTTGCTCAGACGTACGTTTTTGTTGTTGTTGTTTTCTTCTTTACGTCAGGTTATCAAGACAATCTGGGACGGAATATGGAAGAGTGATCGAGTGTTTGGAAAAGACAGTAGAAATAATTGTAATGGATAAGATATCAGTCATTAAGATGTAAAGCCTTGTAATACATTTAAGTATAAATGGAATTATGTTTTTGATCTGACTACTGTTATAGTGACACGCCGGCCCGTTCCGGGACGGGGTGTTACATGCAGGGCGTGAACATTACGGACGCTATGCAAATAGCTTCGTAGGCTTAGGGCGTCGGCAACGACATTTGCTTTGCCAGGATGATAATGGATCTCACAGTCGTAATCGTTGAGAAGTTCTACCCATCGGCGTTGGCGTATATTCAATTCTTTTTGGCTGAGAATGTGTTGCATGCTCTAATGATCTGTGAAGATCGTACACTTGGTACCATAAAGGTAGGGTCGCCAAATTTTCAACGCAAAAATAACTGCGCCTAGCTCGAGGTCGTGGGTTGTATAATTCTTCTCGTGGATCTTGAGCTGACGAGATCCGTAAGCGATAACCTTGTCCCGTTGCATGAGAACACAACCGAGACGAAGATTCGAGGCATCGCAATAGACAACGAGGTCATCGTTTCCGTCAGGCAAAGCGAGAACAGGAGCATTGCAGAGCATATGCTTGAGGGTTTGAAAGGCAGTCTCTTGTTCGGTTCCCCAAACAAAAGGCTTGTCTTTATGTGTCAAAGAATTAAGCGGGACAACGATTTTCGAAAAGTCAGCGATGAATCGACGGTAATAGCCCACCAATCCGAGGAACGAACGAACATCGGATGGTGATTTTGGAGTAACCCAACTCTTAACAGCTTCGATCTTCGCGGGGTCGACGTGAATACTTTGACTATTGATGATGTGACCGAGGAATTGAACCTCCTCTATCCAGAATTCGCACTTGGAGAACTTGGCATAGAGTCGATTCCCTTGGAGTAGCTCGAGAACCAAACGTAGATGTTGCGCGTGTTCGGTTTTCAACTTCGAATAGATAAGGATATCATCGATGAACACAATTATGAAGCGGTCAAGAAATGGTTTGCACACACGGTTCATTAAATCCATGAAAACCGCGGGTGCATTGGTTGGAGCAAAGGGCATTACAACGAATTCATAATGACCATATCGGGTTCGGAAAGCAGTTTTCGGTATATCTTCCTCCTGAATGCGTAACTGGTGATAAATATCTGAGCGTAAATCGATCTTCGAGAAACATGTAGCACCTTGCAATTGGTCAAACAAATCATCTATTCGACGCAGAGGATAGCGATTCTTCATTGTCAGCTTATTTAACTCCCTATAGTCGATGCACATCCGGAACGACCCATCCTTCTTTTTGACGAAAAGGACTGGTGCGCCCCAAGGAGAGGTGCTAGGGCGAATGAAGCCTTTGTCAAGTAATTCCTGGAGTTGACTCGAGAGTTCGTGCATTTCGGAAGGGGCGAGGCGATAAGGAGATTTAGCAACAGGGTTGTCACACCCCCAAAATCCACCTGCGGAGTATCACCGCTTGGAGGCGTGACTGACCAGGATCAAGCCACCAATCATATTGAACAAGCATAAGTAACATAGAATCCAACACAACATAATTGGTGTCCAAATCAAAAACATAGTTTAAGTAGCAAGCGGAAGCATAATGTCAAAAACCAAAGCATAAGTTAATAATGTTTAAGTTCATCGTGAACACTCAATGTCCATGCTCCACAACGACTCTTCCCCATGCAAGCTCCTGCTAAACCTATTGACCTGCAAAGCATGTAGTAACAAGTCAACAACAATGTTGAGCGAGTTTACAGTTGGGTGTTTGTTTTAAGTTGTTCCAAAAACAGTTTCCTTTAACTGGCATCCTTGCCGTGGGGGTTACCCCATAGTTGAAAAAGTGTTTTGTTTATTCCCGTTTACTCTGGCAATCCAGCCGTGGGGGCTACCCCATGTTTAATTATCTGGCTCTCTGGCCATGGGGGCTACCCCATGTTTATATTACTAGACTCGTTACCATATCGACTGCTGACTGTAGTCATGTTTATGTGCCCTGAACTGTCAATGTCTATCATCATTGACGTGCCCAGATCCATTAGTTCACGCCCGTCCTCTGCGGCACGGTGTGAGGCTTGTCAAACCTAAATAGCGCTATCTAACTAATGACCCGCTCGCCATTGGCCCGGCGATTAAGTCGATATAAAAAGGAGGGACTTCGTGATAGAGTTTTGGTCTAGTGAAATTTAACTGTCCATGAGGACGAGGAATTATATTCCTGAACCCGTATTGTCCTACCCAAGAAGGACGAGGAATCCATATTCCTTAACCCATTCCCAACCCCTGGGAATCCCATGCTTTGTAGAAAGTGTGAACTCACCTTAGATTAGCTCGGCAGATAAGTAAAAGTCGATTGAGCTGCTAGTGGTCAACCACGTCCTAACATGGTTACCATACAAGTCAAGTCTAGGTTCAAGTAATGCACATAAGCTTACACAGAACTAACAGGATACTAGCACATAACGATCATGGCATACATGGCATACACATAGAACATTTTAATCGATAACGGTTTAGCATACACATGAAGCCCAAACATAACTCGGCCCAACATGTTATGCGATCATCACAACCTTGTGCGATCCACAGCATGTTGTGCGATCCAACATAAGCCCGGCCCAAACAGTCAAAAGCCCAAACGTAGACACACGGCCCAAATTAATAACATGCATTGGTCTTGTGCGGTTCGGATGGACTTGTGCGATCCGGATAGCTTGTGCGATCCGGATAGCTTGTGCGATCGAGATTGGGCTTTGAGGCCCAACTGTATAAGAGTCCAAGTGGTTCGTGTATGGCCCAAGCCTTGTGCGATCATGAATAAAACTGTACTATGTGCTATATGTGTTGTACCCAACTTGTGCGATTGCACTTGTGCGATTAGATCAGATCTTGTGTGATCTGATCTTGTGCGATCCAAGAGCTTGTGCGTTCAGCTCTTGTGCGACTAGGGGTCTTGTGTGATTAGTTGCAAGTTTCCTTAAATCATGCAATCGGTTACAATCATTCAAACAGTTTCCAAATTTTCATTCAATCAATCAATGCTAACAGTTTCTACAACCAACCATAATCGATCAAACAAAGGTTTTATCAATTGATCCATACGAACCCTAATCCGTTCAAGCATGAACAAAACACAAGCAACAATCCTAACACTTAGGCATACTAACATGATTCACGATTTTGATCTCTAGAATGCATACTAACATAATCACCCCATCTAACAATCATTCGAACATGAATACATAACAGCCGATTACTTGCATCCAATCGATTCTTAGATTCATATTATGACATCCGATTCGTATAAACATTAACACATAAGCATCATTATTCATCATACATACAACCCTAACCATTTAATCAAATCATGGAATCATAACATCATTTACAAAATACAAATCAGGAAACACTAACCGATTAAAGAATGGAATGAGAAGTGATCCGAATAGAGAGTCTTCGATGGAGATGGGTGTTTGCCGTCGAGTTTGAGAGAGAGAATGAGAAAGATTTAGGGTTTGCTAAACTTTGTGTGATTTGGTGAAGTGTGGGATTTATACTAACACCCAATGTGTTATGCGAGTTGATGGAGTGGGCCGAACCCTTCATGGGCTGCCCTTATGGTTCGAGTACAAGCATGTGGCCCGAACGGACTTGTGCGATCGGTTTATGTTGTGCGATCGGTTCGTTTTGTGTGATCCTAATACATACATACATGCACATAACACAACATCAAACATAACATTTCATTAATCATTAAGGTTCACATAATCACATAGGATCCACATACGTTACAATAAGCACAAAGATAGGTTCTGAAATACGAGTTGTCACATTATCCCCAAGTTGAAAGAAATTTCGTCCCGAAATTTGGTACGTACTCACTGAGGAAGCTAGTTATGTTGCATGGTTTTCCTGGGGTGTCACATCCTCCCCCCGTTGATCTGGAATTTCGTCCCGAAATTCCGCAGTAGCTTCAGCCTTAGTAGTGGTTGTAATGTTTTCGAACAATTGGGGATAATTTTGTTTCATTTGGTCTTCGCGTTCCCAGGTGAACTCTGGGCCACGACGTGAGGAATTCTAGTGCGCTTGAGGACCTTAACATCCCGGTCCGTGATTTCAACTGGTTCCTCGACGAATCGCAACTGATCGTCGATAGTGAGCTCCTTCAAAGGAACTACGAGGGTGTCATCTGACAGACACTTCTTCAGATTCGACACGTGGAAAACGTTGTGAACTCCACTGAGTTCTGCTGGTAAGTTCAGTTTGTAGGCCACCCTGCCTATTTTCTCTATGATGTCAAATGGTCCAACATATCATGGGTTAAGTTTGCCTCGTTTGCCAAAACGAACCACACCCTTCCAGGGTGAAACTTTGAGTAGCACTCGATCCCCAACCTGGAACTCGAGTGGTTTCCTGTGCTTATTAGCGTATGCTTTCTGACGGTCGCGAGCTGCCGCCATGCGTTGTCGTATCTGAGCAATCCTTTCTGTCGTGTCTACTACAAGTTCTGGGCCCGTCATCTGACTATCACCCACCTCTGCCCAACAAAGAGGTGATCGGCATTTACGCCCGTACAATGCCTCAAACGGAGCAGCTTTAATGCTGGTGTGGTAGCTGTTATTGTACGAAAATTCCACAAGTGGCAGATGCTTTTCCCAACCGTTACCAAAGTCAATCACACATGCCCTAAGCATGTCTTCAAGGGTCTGGATGGTGCGTTCAGACTGCCCATCCGTCTGTGGATGATAAGCTGTGCTCATGTCTAAACATGAGCCAAAGGATTTGTGCATTGCTTGCCACAGTTCAGAAGTAAAATGTGCATCACGATCAGAGATAATAGAGGTGGGCACCCCGTGCCTCGAGATAACTTCCTTAAGATATACGTCTGCTAGAGTGGAGAACTTATCCGTTTCCTTGATAGCCAAAAAGTGTGCAGACTTTGTGAGTCGATCCACGATCACCCAAATAGTATCATTTCCGCGCTGAGATCTAGGTAGGCCTGTGACAAAATCCATGGAAATTTGCTCCCATTTCCATTGTGGTATCTCTGGTTGTTGGAGTAGGCCTGATGGTTTCTGATATTCAGTCTTGACTCTCGCACATGTCAAGCACTTGCTAACATAAGTTGCTATGTGAGCTTTCTTGCTAGGCCACCAATACGTAGTTTTCAAGTCGTGGTACATCTTATCTGAACCAGGATGTACTGAGTAGCGAGACTTGTGTGCTTCTTCCATCACAAGCTCTCGTAGGTTGCCATAGAGTGGGACCCAGATGCATCATGTTACATAGTAGGCGTCGTCTGCCTTTTGTTCTAACCGTTGCCTTGAGCCGCGTAGGGCTTCAGCCCTGACGTTTTCTGGTTTCAATGCTTCTACCTGAGCATCTCGTATCTGTGCAGGAAGACTAGACTGGATGGTAAGTTGTAGTGCTCGCACGCGCTTGGGTATGGTATCCTTTCGACTGAGGGCGTCGGCCACCACATTGGCTTTATCCGGATGGTACCTGATCGAGCATTCGTAATCATTCAGTAGCTCGACCCATCGACGTTGTCGCATGTTCAACTCCTTATGTTTGAAGATATGCTCGAGACTCCTGTGATCGGTGTAAATGGCGCACTTGGTACCGTACAGGTAATGTCTCCATATCTTAAGTGCAAAAACAACAGCTCCCAGCTCTAAATCATGCGTAGTGTAGTTCCTTTCATGAACTTTAAGTTGGCGTGAGGCGTACGCAATAACTTTATCCCGTTGCATCAGCACACATCCAAGTCCCTGAATGGATGCGTCGCAATAAACCACAAAATCGTCTGTGCCTTCAGGCAATGAGAGGACAGGAGCGCTATAAAGTCTATCCCTTAAGTGCTGAAATGCTGATTCTTGTGCATTACCCCATCGATAAGTAACGCCCTTCTGCGTTAGTGAGGTGAGAGGTTGTGCAATCTTGGAGAAGTCCTTGATGAACCTTCTATAGTATCCTGCCAAGCCCAAGAATTGGCGGATTTCCGTTGGTGTGCGAGGTGCAGGCCAGTTCTTAATCGAGTCTACCTTAGATGGATCAACATGAATCCCATCCTTGTTCACTACGTGGCCTAGGAAATGGACTTCGCGAAGCCAGAAGCCGCATTTCAAGAACTTGGCGTACAGCTGTTCTGCTCGAAGGAGTTCCAAAATAAGTCGTAGATGTTGCTCGTGCTCCTCCTGACTCTTCGAATAGATCAGGATGTTGTCGATGAAGACAATAACAAACTTGTCCAGGTAAGGCTTGCACACTCTATTCATAAGGTCCATGAAAACCGCAGGTGCGTTTGTCAGCCCAAAAGGCATGACCAAAAACTTGTAGTGTCCATAACGTGTTCTAAAGGCTGTTTTGGAGACGTCCTCCTCACGGACTCTCAGCTGGTGATATCCCGATCTCAAATCAATCTTGGAGTAAAAGCTCGACCCTTGCTGCTGGTCGAATAGGTCATCAATGCGTGGAAGAGGGTAGCGATTCTTCACAGTCACTTTGTTGAGTTCGCGATAGTCGATACACATACGAAAGGTACCGTCCTTCTTCTTCACAAACAAGACTGGAGCTCCCAGGGCGAAGAGCTATGGCGAATGAAACCCTTATCCAAGAGTTCTTGTAGTTGCGTAGACAGCTCTTCTAGTTCTGATGGGGCTAAACGATAAGGTGCTCGAGCTATAGGCGCTGCTCCAGGAGCTAGCTCGATTTGAAACTCGACCTGGCGATGAGGCGGAAGGCCAGGTAATTCCTCAGGGAATACCTCAGGAAAGTCATGCACGATCGGAAAATCTTCTATCCTCTTCTCTTTCTTCGAGGTGTCAGTAACGAGAGCCAAAATAGCAGTGTGGCCCTTTCGTAAAAACTTCTAGGCCTTAAGGAAAGAGATGATGCTCACCACAGCACCACTCTTGTCGCCACGAATCATAAGAGGTTCATCATCTGAACGAGGAATACGGACAATCTTCTCGTTGCAAAGAATCTCTGCTCGGTGTTAGGATAACCAATCCATCCCAATGACAATGTCAAAACTACCCAGAACGATAGGAATGAGGTCGATAGAGAAAGTGTGACCAGCAAGAACAAGGTTACAACCCTTGACTACGTGTGTGACTTCTAAACTTTTACCATTAGCTAGCTCTACAGTGTGCTTGGTGTTCAAAAATGTTGGGGTACGCTTAAGCATTTGACTAACTTTTAAGGACACGTAGCTAGTATCGGCACCCGAATCAAATAAAACTGTAACATAAAAGTCGTCCAGTAGGAACTTACCCGTCACAACATTGGGATTATTCCTCGCTTCACCCTGGCCAATAACGAACACACGACCCCTTGCACCATTGCCGTTGTTACCTCCGTTGTTTCCATTCCCCTGGTTGTTATTATTGTTGTTGTTGTTCTGGTTCTGGTTCAGTTGGGGACAATCTCTCTTGAAGTGGCCTTCAGCTCCACACTGAAAGCACCCTTTGTTGATACCTTGCTGCTGCTACTGCTGGCGTTGGTTTTGTGGGGCTTGTTGTTGCTGACGATTCTGATTCGCGGGGTATAAACTTCTGCAATCCTTTGCGGCGTGGCCTGGCTTGTTGCACCGATGATAGTTACTCCTGGTGCATGGCCCGCTGTGGTGTAGGTTACAACGATTGCATTTGGGGTGAACTCCCCTGTACTTGCCCTGACTTTGACTACCAGATGCTTGCTGACCAGGGCTCTTGTAGTCGTCAGTCCTTCTCTGCTGTGACTGAGATTGAACAGAAGTTGAACCTTTGCTTGAAGCTCCATCCCATTTCCGCTTGTTGTCACTAGGAGCGTCTGAAGTAGCTGTATCACCAATACGCTTTGGTAACCTGTTCTGCTCCACCGCCTGATCAGTGAGACGATGAGCCAATTGAACAACTTGCTAGATGGTGGCGAGGTTAGCTGAAGTCACATGACTTTGAATTTCTGGCACTAAACCCTTGAGGTACAGTTCGATACGTTTGATGGGAGGATCCACCATGGTAGGGCACAAAATAGCCAGCTCGTTCGATATTTTTGTGTACGCTTCAATTTCTGACCCCGTCATCTTTAGGTTGAAGAACTCTACCTCCAGTTTGTGAATGTCATCACGATTGCAGTACTCTTCCTTAATCATTTCCTTAAAATTGTTCCATGGAGTGGCGTTAGCTGCAACCAACCCCAGCATTTGAACCTGAGCGTTCCACCACGTGAGCGCTATACCCTCGAGAGTACTGGTAGCATACTTCACCCTGCGAGCCTCAGGGCATTCATACATCTCGAAAACAGATTCGAGCTTTTCAAACCAGTGGAGGAGACCTACAGCTCCTTCGGTACCACTGAAGGTACTAGGTCGACAGTCCATAAAGGTCTTGAAAGTGCACACAGGAGGCTGTGTAGGTTGACCTCCTGCTTGTGCGGCTGCAAGTGCCGCAGCAACTTGTTGGTTAATCAGAGCCATCAATTGGGCTTGAGTCATGTTAATGCGTCCAGCCATGATCTTCATATCACGGAAAACATGAGTGAGAGGGGTTCGCGAAAGTACGACGACAGAAGGGAGTAAGCACACACGTGTTTCCAAACAATAGTGGTTACGTTTATCTAAACATACCATAAGCAAAGTTCTATGTAATCTAGCAAGTAGGCAATGTAAACATAAATCATATCACCTAGAATGTCGAGTCTTGCACGTGGAGCGAAGCGTCGTTGTGGATCGTTGAGCACTGTTCAGGTTATAGTCTGGTTTTAACAAAAACTTTTTCCCTTATTAAAACCAAGTTCTCTATAACCAATGGCTCTGATACCAATCAGTCACACCCCCAAAATCCACCTGCGGAGTATCACCACTTGGAGGCGTGACTGGCCAGGATCAAGCCACCAATCATATTGAACAAGCATAAGTAACATAGAATCCAACACAACATAATTGGTGTCCAAATCAAAAACATAGTTTAAGTAGCAAGCGGAAGCATAATGTCAAAAACCAAAGCATAAGTTAATAATGTTTAAGTTCATCATGAACACTCAATGTCCATGCTCCACAATGACTCTTCCCCATGCAAGCTCCTGCTAAACCTATTGACCTGCAAAGCATGTAGTAACGAGTCAACAACAATGTTGAGCGAGTTTACAGTTGGGTGTTTGTTTTAAGTTGTTCCAAAAACAGTTTCCTTTAACTGGCATCCTTGCCGTGGGGGTTACCCCATAGTTGAAAACGTGTTTTGTTTATTCCCGTTTACTCTGGCAATCCAGCCGTGGGGGCTACCCCATGTTTAATTATCTGGCTCTCTGGCCATGGGGGCTACCCCATGTTTATACTACTAGACTCGTTACCATATCGACTGCTGACTGTAGTCATGTTTATGTGCCCTGAACTGTCAATGTCTATCATCATTGACGTGCCCAGATCCATTAGTTCACGCCCGTCCTCTGCGGCACGGTGTGAGGCTTGTCAAACCTAAATAGCGCTATCTAACTAATGACCCGCTCGCCATTGGCCCGGCGATTAAGTCGATATAAAAAGGAGGGACTTCGTGATAGAGTTTTGGGTGTAGTGAAATTTAACTGTCCATGAGGACGAGGAATTATATTCCTGAACCCGTACTGTCCTACCCAAGAAGGACGAGGAATCCATATTCCTTAACCCATTCCCAACCCCTGGGAATCCCATGCTTTGTAGAAAGTGTGAACTCACCTTAGATTTGCTCGGCAGATAAGTAAAGGTCGATTGAGCTGCTAGTGGTCAACCACGTCCTAACATGGTTACCATACAAGTCAGGTCTAGGTTCAAGTAGTGCACATAAGCTTACACAAAACTAACAGGTTACTAGCACATAACGATCATGGCATACATGGCATACACATAGAACATTTTAATCGATAACGGTTTAGCATACACATGAAGCCCAAACATAACTCGGCCCAACATGTTGTGCGATCAACACAACCTTGTACGATCCACAGCATGTTGTGCGATCCAACATAAGCCCGGCCCAAACAGTCAAAAGCCCAAACGTAGATACACGGCCCAAATTAATAACATGCATTGGTCTTGTGCGGTCCGGATGGACGTGTGCGATCCGGATAGCTTGTGTGATCGAGATTGGGCTTTGAGGCCCAACTGTATAAGAGTCCAAGTGGTTCGTGTATGGCCCAAGCCTTGTGCGATCATGCATAATAAAACTGTACTATGTGCTATATGTGTTGTACCCAACTTGTGTGATTGCACTTGTGCGATTGCACTTGTGCGATTTCACTTGTGCGATTAGATCAGATCTTGTGTGATCTGATCTTGTGCGATCCAAGAGCTTGTGCGTTCAGCTCTTGTGCGACTAGGGGTCTTGTGTGATTAGTTGCAAGTTTCCTTAAATCATGCAATCGGTTACAATCATTCAAACAGTTTCCAAATTTTCATTCAATCAATCAATGCTAACAGTTTCTACAACCAACCATTATCGATCAAACAAAGGTTTTATCAATTGGTCCATATGAACCCTAATCTGTTCAAGCATGAACAAAACTCAAGCAACAATCCTAACACTTAGGCATACTAACATGATTCACGATTTCGATCTCTAGCATGCATACTAACATAATCACCCCATCTAACAATCATTCGAACATGAATACATAACAGCCGATTACTTGCATCCAATCGATTCTTAGATTCATAATATGACATCCGATTCGCATAAACATTAACACATAAGCATCATTGTTCATCATACATACAACCCTAACCATTTAATCAAATCATGGAATCATAACTTCATTTACAAAACACAAATCATGAGACACTAACCGATTAAAGAATGGAATGAGAAGTGATCCGAATAGAGAGTCTTCGATGGAGATGGGTGTTTGCCGTCGAGTTTGAGAGAGAGAATGAGAAAGATTTAGGGTTTGCTAAACTTTGTGTGATTTGGTGAAGTGTGGGATTTATACTAACACCCAATGTGTTATGCGAGTTGATGGAGTGGGCCGAACCCTTCATGGGCTGCCCTTATGGTTCGAGTACAAGCATGTGGCCCGAACGGACTTGTGCGATCGGTTTATGTTGTGCGATCGGTTCGTTTTGTGTGATCCTAATACATACATACATGCACATAACACAACATTAAACATAACATTTCATTAATCATTAAGGTTCACATAATCACATAGGATCCACATACGTTACAATAAGCACAAAGATAGGTTCTGAAATACGAGTTGTCACAAGGGTTGGCTCCAAGAATGAGTTCAATACGAAAATCAATATCACGACTCAGGGGTAAACCAGGTAGATCATCAGGAAAGACATTTGGAAAATCACGAACCACGGGCACCTTATTGATTGCCTTAACTTCCTTTTTCTCCGATACTACAATGTGTGTCAAGTAAGCTTGGTATTCCTTGTGGAGATACTTGCTAGCCTGGACACACGACATGAGTTGGAGTTTCTTCGAAACAACTTCACCATAGACACACAGTTGATCACCATTAGCGAGCGAGAAGCGAATCATCTTATCGAAGCAAACAACTTCAGCACGATTTTCACGAAGAAAATCCATGCCTACTATGATATCGAAACTATCGAGCTGCATCAGAATAAGGTCGATGGGAAAGATGTGATTGTTGAGTTCGAAAGTACAATCACGAAGAACAGAATTGATAGCGACGGTTCTTCCAGTGGCAACTTCAACATTGAACGTCGAGGGGAGATGAGCGCGCTTACGATTAAGGAGCTTTTCAAATTCTAACGACATAAAACAGTTATCGGCTCCAGTATCAAATAAACACGAGGCATATATACCATTCACAAGGAACGTACCATTGACCACATTGTTATCTGCTTAAGCTTGGCGGACATTGATGTTGAAAGTACGTCCGTGGGCTGCTGGCTCCTGCTGCTGTTGTTGCTGTTGCTGGGGCTGCTACTGTTGTGGCTCTTGCTTCTCCACTCGATTCAGGCACATGTTTGCGAAATGGTTGGGATCACCACATGCAAAGCAAGCTCTAGCATGGACCGCGGGTGCAGGAGCCGCTTGTTGGCCTTGAGGAGCAGGAAGTAGAGCTTGTTGAGCAGGAGCTTGACTTTGAGCTGGAGTTGGGGCTTGATGTGGACCTATACGACAGTTAGCGGTAAAATGGTCGTACATGTTGCTGTGCACACAGTATCTGCAAGCGATTCCCACTGGATGATGATAAGTATAAGTAGGGCAAGCCGGGTGAGGACCAGTGTATGCACGCTTAGCCGGCGGTGCATGAGTGACCGGTGCCGCTACTTGACGGTGTTGAGGCTGCGTTTGAGTGGGTATAGCTTGAAGAGGAGCGGCAGCTGTGACAGCGCAACTTTTGCTACTGTTGTTGTTGTTGTTGTTCTTTCTCTTGCGACGGGAGGACTTTGATGATTGCGGAGCGGCGGCGGTTTCAGCGGTTGGAGCAGCGGTAACTTGGTGCAGATTCTTGGAGGCTTTATCCCAGTAACCAGCCTTGACTCGCTTGTCGTTTATCTCATCAGTGAGTAAGAAGGTTTCCTCAATCGTTGTCGTCTTTGCAGCTTGAACGAAATCAGCCACGCAATCCGGAAGAGCACGTATATACTTCTTGATGGTGATTTCGGGAGTAGTAACTTGACCTGGATAGATTATGCTTAGCTGCTTAAAGCGAGCAGTCAAACCAGCGTTGTCGCCATTGATGCGTGTCGAGTGTGATATAATTTTATGTATATTTTTAATTTGTAGCCCTTTTTACACTTTAGTCAAGTTTTAACTTTATAAAACACGATATTTTACTAACACTAAACACAAATATGGGCAAGTGCACCCATCGTGAGCATAGTATAGCGTTGGTAAGATACCGAGGTCGTCCAAGGACACAAGAGCTTTTAGTACCGGTTTATCCTCAACGTCTAATCAAATCAAAATTTTAGAAAAAGGTTTAAACATGAAAATAAAAACTAAAAATGATGAAAAATAAAAATAAAACAGATAGACAAGATGAATCACTTGGATCCGACTCGCCTTTAGTGTAACCTTTGATTATTTCCGCATTTTTACACTTTTTAAGAGATTATCTTAGTTATAGTAGTAGGCCCCTCTTTTGAAGGTGACGTTACCCTCAACCCAGTAGTTTGAGTCAGCAATGATACAATCCTAAAGGGTTGGATTATTGAAAGATAATTAATTAAGTTATTAATGCGTAATGTGGTAGGCCCCTCTTTTGAAGGTGATGTTACCCTCGGCTAAGTAGTTTGAGTCAGCAGGGATACAATCCTAAGTAGCCATGTTAATGTTTTAATAGTAGTTTACATAGGAGGGGATCAAGAAATTCGAACCCCCGCCATCCAATACCAGTGGGTATTGAAGGAGGTCCTACTAATCTTGACCCAGGTCCTTGCAGGATCTCTACACTGAACAAGGCAAGACGCTTACCAAACCATTCCCTTAACCCCCGACCAGGTAGCCAACATATCTCCATATAGACCGTGGAGATATGAATGGTGTAAATCTTTTATTTTATATAGACAGTAAAATAACGCCAATACACCACGGACAAATGATAAGGAAGTTTCACCTTCAACATAAGAAACTAGTTATTAAAATCATTAATACATAACCAAATAAAAAGTGCGAAAAGATTAAAAATAAAAAGTATTACACTAAATGCTTGTCTTCACCAAGTGATGTAAGAGACTTAGACAAACATGGCCTTTGATTGTCAAGAACTCTTACTATCAATCTTGGATCCCGAGACTATTACACACACTCTATGATGGATGATGGTGGTGGATGTGGGTTGTGATGGTGGTGGTGGGTTGGTGAAGTGTGAGATAGGTGGTTTGCCAAGGGATGATTTGCAAGTGAGCACGACCCCGTGTCCATCCATCTTCTCTTTCTTCATTAAATGCAGTTTGTCTGCATTAGCACCTCTATTTATAGCCTGCACAGAAGCCCGGACACGGCCCCGTGCCCATTGGGCACGACCCCGTGTCCATCCATCTTCTCTTTCTTCATTAAATGCAGTTTGTCTACATTAGTTGACCACGCCACCGTGTCTACTGGGCACGGCCCCGTGTGCAGAAGCGTATCTGTACTATCAAGATTTGCTTGGATTCTGCGAATCTTAGCGTTGAACACGGCCCCGTGTCCGCTGGGCATGCCCTCGTGTTGGGAGATAGAAGCTTCTACAACTTTGCCTTTTATGCAGACACTTGGGCACGCCCCCGTGCTCAATGAGCACGGGGCGTGTTCAGCCTTCTGTTTTCTTGTTTTTGCTTAGGAAGATGCTGTCGAGGGGTCGGGCATGCCACGTTTATTCCTTTTCTTGTATTATTGTTAGATTTGGCTGCATTTTTGCTTCTTTTATTCATTTAAGCTCATTTATCCCTGAAAATACAAAAGGAAGACAAAAACACACTTTTTCCAACATTAGTACTAAAAAGGGTTAGTTTTATGCCTCATTTGATGTAATTTATATGTTGCATTTTGCACACTTCAGTGTGACAGTAGGACTCCTGCGTTGGGAGTTACTCATACGTGAGTAGGACTCCTGCGCACGTATGAGTCCCCATTTTACATTGATTTCCAAACTCAAACCTATACAATAACAGTGTTAGGATCATATAGAAGCTTCATTTTGTGAAAAACAGTAAGAACCATTCACAACATGTCACGTGTCATCCCTCTAATTCATGTATAAATGGCATTTTTGTATTTTATTTTAAAGTTGGTTTCTAAAAATTTCTAAAATTATGGAAGTAGTTTACAAATTCATGTGTTGCTTGTCTATGTGTTGGTTATATAAATGACATATTTGTATTTTATTTTAAAGTAGGTTTCTAAAAATTTCTAAAATTATGGAAGTAGTTTACAAATTCATGTGTTGCTTGTCTATGTGCTGGTTATGATTATACACGTATGTGCTAGTTATAAAATTCATGTGTTGCTTGTATAAATTATGTGTTGGTTATACTCGTGTACATATGTGCTGGTTATAATTATACATGTATGTGCTGATTAAAGAAATTCATGTGTTGCTTATATATGTGCTGGTTATACTTATTAGCACAGTTATAAAACACTATTTTGCAAGTTTTTTAAAAAAATCATTTTTATGTATATCAATTTTATATTCATATTAAAGATTAAAAATGCGGATTTTATGGTATTGTTTTTTAATAAAATACTAAATTATATAAAAGTTATTTTAGTGTAAAAAACCGGGTGGAATTAGTAGTTAATACAAAATGAGAAAATGACTAAAACGCCATTGAATCTCATTAAATAGTATAATTATTGTTAGTATTGATGTGTAATCAATCTTAATCCTCTTAATTTAATTAATCAACGTTCCAGATCTGTCCTTACTTTTTTAAATAAGATTAGATTTGTATGGGATCTAACTCAACAATAACATACGAACTACTACCTATACATACATACATACATACATACATACATACATACATACATACATACATACAAAGACGCATACATTAGACATAAGTGCACTGACATAAACAAACGTAGACCAAATTTTTTTTAACCCTATTAAAAGAAAAAATTTGCTCTGACATTGATCATAGTTGTCTTGCATGTAACCAGATCATTGGCAGTGGCGGACCAAGGAATTATTTGTTGGGGTTACGGATGAGTTGTTCAACCATATTTTCAAACGGTGCGATCATGTTTTTTGCTTAAAATATACATTAATTCTTATTTTCAAGAGGTGCAGCCGCCCACTTTGGCCAAAGAGGGGGTCCGCCCCTCATCATTGGTTTCACATGATTCAAAAGTTATGTTTTCGTTAAAGGCAAAAGGCTACAAAACATATATGTTTCATTATAATTTTACAAAATTTTATGATTTTAACTAACATAATGTTTTCATCTAAAAAAAGTTAGAAGTTAGTTTGTGGGGTTTGTGGGGGCTTGGGTTGGGGGCATGGGTTGACATGTGGCACTTATGCTCTATCAGTCCACACCCAAAATAGTGGGGTGTGGAGGGGGCGTGGCTAGGCAGCGCGGGGTGTTATTTGGCACCTATTTTTTTTTTCCTTTTTTTTATTTTAATCATAGAATTTAATATATTAATTTTAAAAACACCTATTTAATTAATATTAAATAAATACAACAAAAAATACATTACATCCCAAAAAAAATCAATCATTTCATCTTTGTCTTTAATGTTTTCAAATCTAGGAAGTGTTGAAACATGTTGTACCAAATCAGCTCGAAGTTTTGCATTTATTTGTCGTGAATCGATTAGATTTTGGTTTTGTGTTCTCTGTTCGTCACTAATGTCTTCGTTATTTGATTGGGTCTCCTCGGGATAATATTCAACTATTGCCCAAGCTTCATCCTCTAAAATCATGTTGTGTAGAATGATGCACGCGTACATCACGTTTCTTATTTGATCTTTTTCATACAATCGACAAGGCATGCTTGAAAAAGATTTACTTTGTTTGATCTTTTTTTATCTTTTCATACATAGAATGACGCTGTCATTTGAACTTTGTTAAACTTTACTCTTTTAGGATCTAGGGTTTCATCTCTTAAAAAAGATTTCACAAAAACAACCCACTCAGGGTAAATTAAATCAACAAGATAGTAACAATGCATGTATTCAACATCATTTACAAAAAAAAAAAAAATTGTTCCTTTAGGTCCAACACCATTTATCAGATCATTTAAAAGGGGCGAGTGATAAATAATGTTTACATCGTTATGTGAACATGACATACCAAAGAATGCATTCGATATCCAAAGATCTTGTGATGCAACAACTTCAAGCATCAAAGCCAGCATTCCATAATATCCGTTTGTGTGAGAGCCTTGTCATGCAGTTGGACAAAGTTCCCACTCCCATTTCATACAGTCTAAACTACCTATCATCTCGGGGAGACCATGATATTCAGCATGATGTTCCATAATTTGTTGCATATCACCAAACGTTGGTTTTCTCAAGTACGTTTTTATATATAGTTCAATGATATACGTACAAAAATTGTGAAGACTTTCCCTAGCCACCCGTCCCGACATTTTTAAATACTCGTCCATTATGTCGGAACTATTCTCGTAAGCCAATTGTCTTAGGGCGGCCGTAACCTTTTGCCACGTGGTAAATCCTAAATTACCACGTGCATCGGGTCTTTGTCGGAAAAAAATCGTAATTATCCTCTAAATCCTTTGATATTCTTAAAAATATTTTTTTTAAACGACGCCTAAATATTCCTTCATCATACGTTGGTTCGGGTTGGGCTTGGGAAGGCCCTTCTTCTGAATCTTCAACGATAGCTTTCAGGACCGTCGCCACTGTTGATAATAATATTTTCGCCCCGTCGTTCGATGAGGATGACGAATCACTTGAACTTGAAGAATTGATTGTATATATTTTTTTGGGTGATGGGAGGTGGTTTTTGAATATTTGGATAGTAAAATTTAGTAAGAATTGGTTGATTTGTATAGAATAAAAGTTAAAGATTTTTTTATATAAAATAGCCGTTGGCTAACGGCTAGCCTAACAGTCACATGAACTCAGCCAATCTCAGCCATCCATATCATCTCCCCAACCCGCCCCATGTCAGACTTCATAGCCACGCTAACAAGGAAACACCGCTACCCACACTGGCCTAATGTGACTAAAACAGTGTTACTTGGCTATCCACGCCCCTAACCCAAGCACACATTCTTAGAATGGAAATGCTTACAATGGCTTTCTTAAAACATATATACATCCAGGCTAAATATTATATGTTCCAATGAAAGCAAAATACTGACCTTATTTACATCACATCCTATTGGTTGAGGAAACGAGCAGCAACAAAAAAGACTGTAAGCTAAAAAGACCTTTGTGCCCTTTTCACCAACCCATCCACCAACTTAAAAAATGACATCAGCAAGTCCCATTCATATTCACGAGCTGTCTGGCTACACATGAAACAGATAAACCTAAATCAACTCCGTCACGTTGGGTAATTTAGACCCACAAAATCAAAGAAATAAGAATTAATGAGATAAAATAACAGAAAAAAGTTAAACTGCTAATTTAATTTTTTAAACAAACTATTAAGTATTAACTAATAATGTTTCGTCATGTTAAATTTAGAAGAAATGCCAAAACAGCAAATTACAAACAAACGGCAGGTAAATGTACAATTAGGGATGGCAAAAAAAACCTGAGCCTGACGGGTATACCTGAAATCCGAAACATATAGGCTGGGCATACCTGAAGCCCGACAGGTATGGGCCGGGTATGAGATTAAAAATATAAAAAAAAATCGGGTACGGGTACGGGTATGAGATTTAGTGATACCCGCCCGATACCCGACCTGTTTACCTGAATAATACCCAAAAAGTTTATTAATTTAAGTTTAATCTTCCATTTGTATACAATTTAGTACATACACTTATTCATCATTCATAGATTTTGTTCTATTGTTTGTCTTCAAAACTTTAACATATACATACAAGATTTTATGTTTAGTTATGTTGTTTCTATGCAGATTGAAAATGTGTTTTAGTTTTAGGATTTTCTAAATACATTTCAAGTTGTTAGGGAAATTACTTGGGCCTTGATTAATGCTGCTATTTTTCATGTCGGTGTTTGATTAAATGCAAAATACATAAACTGGCATTATGTGTTCCAAAGTGGTAGTACCTCAATTAGTTAATTATGTAGATATATGTGTTCAAATATGCATTTTAATATGATATGTTATTGGTTATATCATCCTTTGTTGTAGTTATTAAAATAGTGAATTATATAAACATTGGAGTACAAAATACACGTAGGAGTTGCAATGGTATTTTTAACAAATTAACGGGTATACCCTATACCAGATGACCAATTACCCGACAAATACCGACTTGTAATGGACCGAGTATGGGACAAAGAATTACAACCAGATACGGGAGC
>JARYGA010032706.1:0-27155 GCA_030545235.1 Helianthus tuberosus
TGTAATCTGGTACAAATCTTGTTGTTTGATCAACGCAATCGAGCTCCTGCTCTGATACCACTTGTCAAGCTAAATCATCACTTTCAAGCTATATTATCCTATTACATGATACAAGACGCAGTCAATAGACATAGTGCACTAACAGCGTGTTCGGTTCCTCTTCGAGCTTGATCTTCATCCGGGCACTCTTGGCAATCACCTATAATCAAAACCAACTTAAAAGTTAGTTTTGATAGTCAAATATGAAGTTCAAACAAGTACAGGGGTTAAAAATGACAAAAATAGCATTTTTCCGAGTTAGGTGGCGTCAACGACTCCACTTCCCGCGTCAACCAGAGGAATCTGGCGTCAACAGAAAAACAAGTTTTCCAGGCGGCGTCGACGACTCCACTTCCCGCGTCGACGACGCCTAGCCCATTTTGCAGTTTTCTGCAGTTTCCGTTTCGTCGTTCGTACGCACTAAAACGCGCGTAACTTTTGAACCGTTTATCCGTTTAACCTCCCGTTTCTTCCTACGTGTTTGTAATTTGATTCTCCATCATATGGAGTTAAAATATAACATCCGGTTTAACAAAATTTCAGACTTTTAAGTCTTCGGCTTATCGCCCTATTACCAAATTTTGACCCGTTTATGCATTTTATCAAACAAACGTATTTGTTTGATTCCTATATCACATACACTTCTTCAAATTAATATTACCTACCATATTAGGTTCTAATCATAGGTTTATTACACATTTTAAACCCGTTTTCGCTCGTATGCTTATTTTGACCCGTTAAGGGTATCTAAGCACTTTCGAGCCTAAAATCGCTTTCATTTGTATCTAACTTTATAATTTCACATTTCTTACCAAGTAGTCTTCCACCACAACTACATTTGTGGTGGATTTAATATGGAGATACATATATTCCGAGTTTTATCCCTTGGACTATCATTTTACGGCAAAGACCCATATTGAGTCATTTGACCCAAGATTTACCCTTTTCATTCTTTATACTTATTCAAAGTATTTGCTTGATCATATAACTTGTTTTTAAACGACTCTTAAGGTTCATTTACTCGATTTTGCTTACGAGGGCGTTTTGGTCATCTTAAACCCTTTCTTTACAACAAGGACTTTTTATGTCGTAATTGACCAAAATTCCACTTTTTAAACTAGGATCTTGTTTAAATAGCCATCATGTTTTTAAAACACAATGACAATAACTTAAATCATTCAGTTTACTTAAAAGATAACCCAATGTCCATTTTAACTTGTTTAGCCCTCATTGAACTTCAAGTTCTAATGATGATTTGACCAATTATACATACCTGGCTCGAATCAATATATTGACCCGTTTTGATACCTTGCCTTAGTAGCCGCTAAGTAATAGCGATGACAACATTCAATCGATATTTATTCCTGTAATCATGCAACTCGACAAAACATTAGCCGATATTGTCAAAGGGTGATATTTTCACCTTTTGACCCGTTTGGTCCATATGACCATTTACTTTTACGAGATGGATTTATTATCATCTCGTCTACATAACTTGTACCGGTTTACACCATACGGTCAATTTACTTACAAATTTATTTCTTGATTATTTTGACCCCTTTATATCTTACGCCATAAAGTGTCCTTCAAAACTAACGGTTATCGTCAACGAGTGACTACATTGTGGTTTTACCCTTATTAATTGTATTGATTTACCTTATAAGGTAAATCACTCATAACTCGTTATTTATTAGTCATTACATGACTAAATGACCTTATTAGCTCTTTTTAACCATTCAACATGGTTTATCATTATTGTCTTTTGTTTCGAACCTCGCACGTCGGGTCGAAACATCATAAGTCAAAATGTGACTTTTGATTAATCAAAATCTATAAAACCAATAGATATCAAATAAAAGGTGTAAGTTTTAACTTACCTTGCATCCGGTTATGCTCTTTTCGCGTACACGATTCGTTTGACCCGTTTCTTTCCCAAGCCTCTATCTAGCTTGTTAAGAGTCAAACTATCATCATAATTCGTAAGACGGTTAGATTAGTCATCCTTATTATGACTATTTCATCTTACGGATTTTATGTCGAAACTTCTATTCCACTTCATCATTGGTTATTTCGACTTTCTAAAATCAACTACCTTTATTCATATAATATGCACAATCAAGGCAATTAAATCTTATGATTAGAAACCATTTTATCCCATATCTCGTGTAATTAGTCAAGTTAGCCAATTACGCGTTTCACTCGAATTTCAACACTATAGTTCTCATTTAGGCATTTTAACAAACACCTAATGGGCATGATTCTACACATTTGCTAACTAGTTCATAATTAGTCATTTTTACCAAGATTAACATCAAGATTCAACCATTATCATGTATGATCAAATACTCAAACTTGCAAATTGTTCAAGTATCTTGCATCTACTATCACTTATGATGATTTCTAACACAACTATATTATCATCTTTTCTACATAATCAAAACCCACTTGACACATGAGTGTGTGATTATGAATTCACAATCATGAACATCAATTTAACAAATAAATGACTAGGGTTTACTCCTAGACATAGTTTCATCCCTAATTTCATCCAAACAACGAACATGCAAGCTCAGATTCGAATCTCACAAGTTCATCTAAAATTCAAGATGGAACTAAAAAATGAAATTTGGCATACCTTATGATCCCTTCATCGAGGTGATCACGAATTCATGCTTAGATTTCGATTTGGGTTGGATTTACCCCTTCAATTTGCTGATTTTATGGATGTTAGGGTTTGAGCTTGAGAGCTCTTCTTGGCCCTGTGTTTTGTACGACCAGAACACACACAAAGGTGTGTGTTTTGGTGTTTTAGATTTTTAATTAATAAAAACCTATTTCTCACTTTAACCATTTTAGTCCCTCAACTTTACCCGGGTTTATAAAGGTTACTACATCAAGTTCCGCATTATTTTTAAAACACTAGACTAACTAGGTTGATATTCCTAGTTATTTAGTGGGTTCCGGGAGTTATAACCCAGATTATTTTGAGTCCCGTTAATTCAGGCTCTCATAGACTTAATTCCTTAAAACTTTGATTCGTTCATATATAATATTAGGATTTCTTATTTAAATCCAAATATTTACCGGGTTAAGTTTTACCACTAACGGTATTTTACCCGTCTTTACTATTAACGTGGTTTGATTACCAAACCCGTTTTTGGGATGTTACAAGTCTACCCCCCTTAAAGAGGTTTCGTCCTCGAAACCTTTTCTTACATAATTCATTGAGTTTAAACCCAATGTATTCGATCCGAGAAATATTTTAAACATTACTTATACTTTTTAACCAATCGTTAGTATTACCCGAAAAGTACGGTAACATCTTTTTGGTTACTAATTGTCTACATATCTCATACGAGATGGTGTAATTTCGAAATAACGTAATCTCGTTCTTTCTACTAGTTTAGTTAACTTAGCGGTATCCATCGCTTTCATATATTATCGAATTCCCTTATGAATCCGTTACTTTGACCCGCTTAAAGGTCTTTAGTGAAATCTTTCACTTTTAGCAACAATCTCTTTTGTTTCCAAATTCATTTATTCGGTTTAGTTATACCGAATCCATCGCTTACAAGAGACCAAATTTATTTAAATGGCCTTAACCGGTCTCACTAACTAGACTTATTAGTCCAGTTTCTTTTTACCGCTCGCTTGGTTATAATGTGATTTTACTTCACATTACATTTCCCCAACCGTGATCATGTCACATCCTGTTTAGTTTGTATCAACCTTTCATTTTTTTTTTAACATATCACTTTTCGAATATATCATCTTGCGCCTATCAGTGTCAAGACTTGTATCGTTTCCTGCTTAATATTCGATTTTCCTATCAGGATTCTCATTCGTAAAAACGTTATTTCTTACTAAAACTAAGGTTTTAGTTTAGGATCTTCTCTTTATCTTTCGTCAATTATCCGTAACAGGACATTGACAGTCTGTAATTTATTCTTTTACAGCCTTAGTTTTATGCGGGGATTTTCAACTGGTTCTCTCGCTTTGTTAAGTAACCCGTAGGTTCCTTCACGTAGCCTCGTAGGCTATTTCCTTAGGTCTTCACCCCCTTTTTACTAAAAACACTAAGGTTTATTTCCTTTTCTTTTCGTGACCCAAGGGTCATTCTGGTCCCGTAGACCTTAACACTGTGTTTAATCCCGTAGGTTATGATGATCCAGCAAATCATCTTTTATTTGTATCTACATTCAAATGTATATATATATATATTCATATATAGCTTCAAAGCATGTCTTGCTATGTTTAAAATCGTATATTTTCGCTTATGAGATTTAGTTGACCTTGACCGTAGTCTAAGGCTTCATTTGTTTATTTCCAGGCGAAATTTTCTGACTTTGTCCTTACGTTTGACGTTTTACAAAAACGACCCGTTAAGGGACATATTCGCATTTTCCGGGTTCGAGTGTAAGTACACTACCTCCAAATGCTTGTCTAAATCTTTTTACATGTTTGCGTTTTCTGGGTTCGAGTGTAAGTACACTCCCTCCCAATACTTGTCTAAATCATTTTACATGCTTGCGTTTTCTGGGTTCGAGTGTAAGTACACTCCCTCCCAATACTTGTCTAAATCATTTTACATGCTTGCGTTTTCTTATGCCTTCAAGCATTATACTTTATTCAACCCGTTCAATCTCAAAATAGTTGAATATAATTATCAAAATTTATGTTTACGAAATTTTATGGTCTTTTCGTCATAACTCATAATCCGAGTCTTTTGACTTTAAATTCGTGTTCTCGTTTCTCGGTTTACGCATGTGTTTAAATCCTTACCCATCAACCGGGTACTTTACCAAAGTCATTATTAGTGCAAGCATTCCGGTATACATCAAGTTTTCGTTTTAATTTGTTTGGTTGTCTTAGCGGAAGCCCTCGCTTTTATTCAACCAAGCCTTTATTCTTTATTTGACCATCCTTGACAGTCTTTTAAACTATGAATGATGATTATCTTCATCATCATTTCTTTACTACGACCAAAGTCAACGATTTTGATCGTTTTTCTCGTGTGGGCAATACCTTTGTTTCTATGACCCCGCGGGTCATTTATACTTTGGTTTTACAATGCCCTTTTTTTTGTCATGGTTGTTTCGTCAAAAATGACTTATGTCACGAATTTCCTTGGGTCTTTTATTTTTATGTGCGCCATACATCGTTTTTATGGTTCCCGCGAAAACCATTTATACGAGTATGCCCATAAGATTTCTTGACCCTGAGGATCCTTTAAATTTCATTCATCTTGACCCTACTACATCGGACATAACTGCGCTCATTATAAGAAGCTCATGCTATCACGTGTTCACTACTTACTTGGCCAGAGTAAGTGATCAACACGTGGTACGCGTGACCTTATTATAATTACCACATCACGTCCCATGTAAGTAACTCCTCAAATTATCTCCATGTTTATGGTTTCATTTGGTAAAACTTTATTTAATTGTTAGTTAAAAATTATTAGTTTTAGTCGTTTATCCATGAACATGTACAATGTCCCTTTTTATAAACATTTATTCACATTCATTGATGTGATCATTACTTTTCTCAATAGGATTTATATTGAGAATACTTACTTGGATGATCACTCTCGTCCAAGTTTCTATATAAACAAGTCTTGTTATTCATGTGTTATTCATCATTGTGAATAACACATTTCCTATTAAATTTCTCTTGGAAATCAGGTTTTCCAAGTTATATCATATGTGTATGCAACCGTTATTACTTACGTGTTTGTTGCATATAACGACTCGTGCGATTAAATTTAAAAGTGTGCACCTGGTAATGCTTGCCCTAACGGGCTTCTCTTGTCATTAGTCTTGTTCGCGACCGTTACGCGATTTTGGTCCTTGTTGAGTATGCTCTTCCTGTCATACCTCGGACCGTTCCATCATCATATCCATAATTCGTTCAACTCCCGTCATCTTCAGACGCGAGTGTCCTTCAATTAAAACATTCGCAAGAGTTAGTAATGTCAACTTCAATAATCGCCCGTATTATAATACAAGGCTTTTTCTACTATACGCGTCAACGCGCGTATTTTCGTCAACCATATCAATCATTTAAATTGGGGTAACATATACCACACGATAGCCCTATGTGTTGTTTACAACACTTTAGCATGCTAAGCTATTAACATACTTGTACTTACCGGATTTGCGATCAAGCCTCGAACCGAACACTTTACCCTTTAACCTTGGGCTCTGATACCAACTTGTAACACCCTAGTTATTATTTTAAAGGTTATCGTATAAATATCGATAACAACCATGTAATTACTATTAAGTATCCTTAGAAAATACGAGTAATCTAAAAATTTTACAAAAGTTATCCGAATAGTTTAAGGTGAACAACTTCGCCATTTAAAAGTGGCGATATAATCATGTGCGGAAGCTTGTGTTTTGAGCGTGTGTTAGGACCGGTTTGACTCCGAAACGATTGCGTAACAACACGTTCGACGTGCGGAATCCGTGAACGTGCGTGACCGAACACACGAGAACGTACTATAAACGTGATTCTATTGATATATCTGAAATGTACAATGAACCTTGAATCACTTGACAACTTTCTCTCTCTCTAGTTTCTCTCTCTAGAACTAGAGCTCTCCAAAAGTCAAATGTGCAAAAGTGTTCTTCAAGCTTAAACTTGATTTAGCTTGAAGCCTATATATAGTGTTGAGGTTTAGCTTGAAGCTGTTCAAGCTAAATCATGATTTCTCTTGAACAAGTTCAAGCTAAATCATGATTTCCCTTGAAATGACATGTGACACTTTCAAGCTAAATCATCACTATCAAGCTATATTATCCTATTACATGATACAAGACGCAGTCAATAGACATAGTGCACTAACAGACTCCCCCTTGGATATTGACGCAGTCTTCAGTGACTAATCTCTGTTATGACACCTTCTTCAGTCTTGATCATTCTGCATTTTCGTTCGTTCAAATTGTAACATTGTACGCATCCATCACTCTCTTCTTCTATCAGCTTCAGGCTCCCCCTTTCATCAAGCTTCCGTGCTTTGGGATCGACACCTAGCTTTCCGTATACAAGCTCCCCCTTGCTTTGAGCTCGTCTTCAGACTCCCCCTTAAACTCAGCTTCCGGGATCGTAATCTGGACTTTTTCCTGCAATCACTCATACATTCATAAGTAACAGCATTTTAAATTTCAGCTATCCAGGAATTGTAACCTGGCAATTCCAATCAAATTCTCTAATCCACTTCCCCTATCAACAAACTGTATAGATTTAGCATTATTAAAGAATCCAACTCCCTCACAGTTAATCATCCAAATTCAAACTAATGACCTTGGAGATATCACAAACTTTTTTTGAAATTTTTGATTTTAATTCAAGTTTCAATTTAATGAACTTGTTTTATTTTCAGAAACACAATCATCTTACTTAGATTTTGAAACTCAGCACTCAGACATCAGTTGTCGAAAATAAAGCAGAATCAAAATCTTTTTGTATTTTTCTGAAAATATAAAGCAATAACGAAATATGTACAAACATATTTACAGACAATATTTTTTTTGTTTGAGTATGCGTTAGAGGATCATATCAGTTTTCGACAAATCACACGTACCGTTGAGCTTAAAATCACATTATGCATTAAACAATTCACTTAGATTGTCGATATATTTGTCCACTTAAATTTTCATACAAACTTCAACTGATTCAGGATACGAATTAGGTATTTTAAGAACTTAAACCTATTCATGTGTCCCACCTCTTGAATATACTCCCGTATCCAGAATCTCAATAATCAGTCTTACAGGTGAGAATACTACAATGATATCTGTATATAAATTAGGTATGCGAGGGCCAAGGGATCTCAGATCGATACTTCCGTATACACAGAGAGATATCAGCTTCGACTTTAAGGTATGTCCCCTTTAGATGATCTTTTTGCTTACAACAGCAGCATATATCAATTTTATTGTTTCAGCATGCTGAGGGTGTAATGCTGTGTTTCAAGCATTTAAGCAAGTATTAGCCAGGGACTAGGTCAGAACTACCGTTCAGCAGAAGTCCCGGAATAATACCCCAGACATCATAGAGTATAAAGACCTAGTATATCAGATTAAGAGACCTTTCAAACGAGATTTCAGGGGTTACCTATATATCCAAGTAGTGTTCCCCACGAAATAAGTAAGTTTGAATTTAGGTTTATATCCCGAAAAAGTTTACTAAATGTATAAAAACCTACCAACACATCCACGGTGAGATCGTTTAACACATTTAAACTTTCCATTTCTTTAGCATACTGTAACTATCTACTGATGTACTATCATTTCCTCTTTTTACGCAAAAACTCAAATTTTTGAATTTTATCATGTTTTTGACTTTTTCAAATTTTCAAATGTTTTTGTATTTTCTAACAATATTTATCCCCCTAAAATGCAAAACCATTTTTTAAAAAAATTTGACAACCAACACTGATAGCTTTGTCTCGCCATCCATTTTCTGCATTTCATGCTCTGTTTTGCAGAAAATATAACATACCCCCATGATTTACAACCCATTGATCTTAACAGTTTGAAAACCGTTTTTCAATCTGATGAAAGTAATCATGTTTGTTCAGCCGTGATGGTTTCGGCATATTCGATCAACACTCCCCCTTACAACAAACTATTTTCCCATAATGATTTCAAAACACTTAAGTTTGTTTTAATCAGAATGGTTTTTCCGGAAAAATTAGTTTGTTTACCCATCACATATGAGTTTGGGGTCATCTCATCACCTTGTTCTCTTTTAATCATTTTGTACAGATTTTAACAATATAAGAACAAATACTACTATCTCTTGTAGAAAATCAAGTACAACTTAATGTCCTTGATTGACCACTTGTAAGACGAAATATCACAGTTACCATCCTGTGAATTTCCCAAGAAAAATGCCGATACCTGCTTCACACTTACCAACCTGGAAGCTCCGGCAAGTCAGATTTATTTGAAAAGTTTCACCCAAGCCTGACTGTCCTTGGGTGTATTTTGAGCTTTTCTCTTTTCTTCATAAAACTCTTTCACTCCTTTTTCCTTACCATCAACCATCTTACTAAAAATATGTTTAACATTGCTATTAAACATTTTTCCAGCATCAACACCTTTTGATTTTGTGTTTGTGGCTTGTAATGGAGGAAATTTTTCATCATTCATCAAAAGAACAGTTTCTTCCTTCTTTACCTCAACTTGTGGCTCCTCTGATTTTGTGGAATCAGATTCACTGCCCGAACTTGGCTTATCTGACTTAGATGAGTCAGATTCATTGCCTGATGGTGGCTTGTCTGACTTTGAAACATCAGATTCATCGCCGACCATTTTCTTCTTTTCCTTTTTCTCTTTTGTCCTCAGATTTGTATCTGAAGAATTCGATTTGCTTGACTTTGCTGTCGAGTGAACCGATTCATCAGAACTATTATTCGAACCAACGGGTGAACCCGAAGACAAAATCTTCTCCAAATATTCTCTCGCCTTCTTCCTCTTCTTTCTCAGTCTGTCTCTCTGCCCCTGTGAAAGCTTTACTTTCTTATCTTCCACTTTCTGTTCTATGGGCTTGACAGTGACTGGTTTCTTTACCATTCTCTGAGATTCAACCCTCAATCTACCCATCGATCTCCTTGAGCAATCTCTGGCAATATGACCTTTGATATGGCAATTATAGCATCTTCTTGTTTCATAACTCCAATTCTGGCAGTTAACAGCAATGTGTCCTCTCACACCACAGGTGTAACACACTCTGTTATCGTACCATCCACTTTGTTCAGTCCAAACCTTCAAATCATAACAATGTTTGGCTTGGTTATAATCATTTCTCCTCTTCAATGCTGGATTTGTCTTTTGAGCACTGTGGTCAAACCTGCACCACTTATTACCAACATTTTGTGAGTTTTCATTTTTAATTTTTTGTGATTTTTGATAATGATTGGATGATTTATCTTATGAGCTTTTAATTTCAATTTTAGAATTTTTCAAATTTCTATCTTTTTGTTTCTGTTCTGCATTCTTCTTAACAGGTTTTTGTTTAGAACATTCACCTGTTTCAGTAGATTGCAGAACAGTATGTTGAAATTTTTCTTGTAAATCTAAAAATCTGTTCTTCTCTTTTTCATCATCAGATATCTCATTACAATCTTCAACTTTGATATTATCAATTTTGAAATTGATTGGTTTTGGACAAACATGTGATGTAGAAGTCACACAAAACCTTTCAATTTCACTTCAAGCTCTTTGATTTTCATCCGAGCTTTTTCAGCTTCTTTTTCAAGCTGAATGATTTTAGCAAGATGAGAATTGATTTCAATTTGTTTTTCAAGATTACTTTTACCAAAAACATCTCTCTCATCTTCTAAAATCTTTAACTGACTTTTGAAATCATTTTCAAATTTTAATTTTTCAAGTTCAAAATTTTCAATTTTTTCTTTTAAAATTTTGTTTTCTGCTGTCAAACTGTTCACATCACTAAGCAGTTTAACATTTTCAGACTTCAAATTTTCACAAATTCCCTGCAACATAAGAATCTGGTTATCAACAGTTTGCTTTTCATCTCTCAACTTCTCGACTTCTGATGTCAAACTTTCTGCATCCTTCAAAAGTTTGTCATTTTCAGCCTTAAAATTGTCACATTTTGAGCACACTGATTCTGAACTTGAAGATTCAAGATTCAAAGATTCTTCGTTCTTTGGAATATCCTTTGTTTCCATCTTATATGTTCCTGCACAAAAGAGTTTAACGAAATCAAAAGGATTCAAATTTTCATCAATATAACATTTCCTTTTAATATCATATTTCAAAATACTCTTTGTTTCAAGACACACACGAATTCTATTATCAATTTCAGTAATAACATCCAAATCCAATTTTTGAAAATTCTTTTCTATTTCAGTCAAAATTTCCTTCTTTTTCCTATTTTCATTACGAAACTCTCCATTAACCTCATTAAAGAACTGTGTTGGATAAAGTTCTTGAAAAAAATCTTCCCTTTTTAACTCAGCTAAAAATTTATCCCATTTAGCAGGTAATGCATTTGCCAATTTCGATATCTGTTCATCATTTGATATTCTAATATCTTTGTTTCTCAAATTGTCCATTAAATTTTTAAACCGTATTTCCAACTCATCCAACGTTTCATCCTTTCGACACATGAAATATTCAAATCTTTCAACCAAAACCTCCTTTTTCTCAGAAGAAGAACAACAAGTCCAATTGTTCATTCTTTCAAATTTAGAGTTTTCCAGTTCATCAAACATTTTGAATTCTTGGTATTTGTGCCGTGTAAATCACCTCGAATCACCTGCAAACAAACAAACAAACAAACAATCAGTATACACAATAATATCCTGAAACAGACTGATACACTGTTGACGTGAAATAATCTCGACACAAAATTTCACTTTTCAAGCGAAATAGCGAACTCAAGTGAAATCCCAAGTTGAATCGAAATCAGACTTCAAGCGAAATCTCTTGACCAACAACTTCAAGCGAAATCAATCAGTCAACAGCTTTCAAGCGAAATCAACAGTTAATCAGTTTGAAGCGAAATCAAGTGTTAAAGCTTCAAGCGAAATCTCAATGTAATCAGTTGAAGCGAAATCAACTATGAAAGCTTCAAGCGAAATCCTGAATGTTCTGTCTTGAAGCGAAATCAGATGTAATGTCTTCAAGCGAAATCACTTCAATAGCATTTTGAAGCGAAATCTACTGGATTTTTCAAGCGAAACCATGATATCAGGTACTATCTCAAGCGAAATCTTCCTGTTTCAAGCGAAATCCAGCTGAATGTTACGGATTTGGACACAAAAATTCAGATTTCTCCTAAACGACAAGGAATTTGAGTCTGAAACTTGGTAGGGTTGTTTATCAACTATTTTCGCACATCATACTAAAATATCATCCGATTCGGACCAGTAAAACCCGTTCAATTTGTCGAAAATCCATCAAAAACGTGAAAGAAATAGTAGATGAAGAAGAAATGATGTGATTCAGATCTGAAATCGTTGTAATCTGGTACAAATCTTGTTGTTTGATCAACGCAATCGAGCTCCTACTCTGATACCACTTGTCAGGACCGGTTTGACTCCGAAACGATTGCGTAACAACACGTTCGACGTGCGGAATCCGTGAACGTGCGTGACCGAACACACGAGAACCTACTATAAACGTGATTCTATTGATATATCTGAAATGTACAATGAACCTTGAATCACTTGACAACTTTCTCTCTCTAGTTTCTCTCTCTAGAACTAGAGCTCTCCAAAAGTCAAATGTGCAAAAGTGTTCTTCAAGCTTAAACTTGATTTAGCTTGAAGCCTATATATAGTGTTGAGGTTTAGCTTGAAGCTGTTCAAGCTAAATCATGATTTCTCTTGAACAAGTTCAAGCTAAATCATGATTTCCCTTGAAATGACATGTGACACTTTCAAGCTAAATCATCACTTTCAAGCTATATTATCCTATTACATGATACAAGACGCAGTCAATAGACATAGTGCACTAACAGCGTGTTCGGTTCCTCTTCGAGCTTGATCTTCATCCGGGCACTCTTGGCAATCACCTATAATCAAAACCAACTTAAAAGTTAGTTTTGATAGTCAAATATGAAGTTCAAACAAGTACAGGGGTTAAAAATGACAAAAATAGCATTTTTCCGAGTTAGGTGGCGTCAACGACTCCACTTCCCGCGTCAACCAGAGGAATCTGGCGTCAACAGAAAAACAAGTTTTCCAGGCGGCGTCGACGACTCCACTTCCCGCGTCGACGACGCCTAGCCCATTTTGCAGTTTTCTGCAGTTTCCGTTTCGTCGTTCGTACGCACTAAAACGCGCGTAAGTTTTGAACCGTTTATCCGTTTAACCTCCCGTTTCTTCCTACGTGTTTGTAATTTGATTCTCCATCATATGGAGTTAAAATCTAACATCCGGTTTAACAAAATTTCAGACTTTTAAGTCTTCGGCTTATCGCCCTATTACCAAATTTTGACCCGTTTATGCATTTTATCAAACAAACGTATTTGTTTGATTCCTATATCACATACACTTCTTCAAATTAATATTACCTACCATATTAGGTTCTAATCATAGGTTTATTACACATTTTAAACCCGTTTTCGCTCGTATGCTTATTTTGACCCGTTAAGGGTATCTAAGCACTTTCGAGCCTAAAATCGCTTTCATTTGTATCTAACTTTATAATTTCACATTTCTTACCAAGTAGTCTTCCACCACAACTACATTTGTGGTGGATTTAATATGGAGATACATATATTCCGAGTTTTATCCCTTGGACTATCATTTTACGGCAAAGACCCATATTGAGTCATTTGACCCAAGATTTACCCTTTTCATTCTTTATACTTATTCAAAGTATTTGCTTGATCATATAACTTGTTTTTAAACGACTCTTAAGGTTCATTTACTCGATTTTGCTTACGAGGGCGTTTTGGTCATCTTAAACCCTTTCTTTACAACAAGGACTTTTTATGTCGTAATTGACCAAAATTCCACTTTTTAAACTAGGATCTTGTTTAAATAGCCATCATGTTTTTAAAACACAATGACAATAACTTAAATCATTCAGTTTACTTAAAAGATAACCCAATGTCCATTTTAACTTGTTTAGCCCTCATTGAACTTCAAGTTCTAATGATGATTTGACCAATTATACATACCTGGCTCGAATCAATATATTGACCCGTTTTGATACCTTGCCTTAGTAGCCGCTAAGTAATAGCGATGACAACATTCAATCGATATTTATTCCTGTAATCATGCAACTCGACAAAACATTAGCCGATATTGTCAAAGGGTGATATTTTCACCTTTTGACCCGTTTGGTCCATATGACCATTTACTTTTACGAGATGGATTTATTATCATCTCGTCTACATAACTTGTACCGGTTTACACCATACGGTCAATTTACTTACAAATTTATTTCTTGATTATTTTGACCCCTTTATATCTTACGCCATAAAGTGTCCTTCAAAACTAACGGTTATCGTCAACGAGTGACTACATTGTGGTTTTACCCTTATTAATTGTATTGATTTACCTTATAAGGTAAATCACTCATAACTCGTTATTTATTAGTCATTACATGACTAAATGACCTTATTAGCTCTTTTTAACCATTCAACATGGTTTATCATTATTGTCTTTTGTTTCGAACCTCGCACGTCGGGTCGAAACATCATAAGTCAAAATGTGACTTTTGATTAATCAAAATCTATAAAACCAATAGATATCAAATAAAAGGTGTAAGTTTTAACTTACCTTGCATCCGGTTATGCTCTTTTCGCGTACACGATTCGTTTGGCCCGTTTCTTTCCCAAGCCTCTATCTAGCTTGTTAAGAGTCAAACTATCATCATAATTCGTAAGACGGTTAGTTTAGTCATCCTTATTATGACTATTTCATCTTACGGATTTTATGTCGAAACTTCTATTCCACTTCATCATTGGTTATTTCGACTTTCTAAAATCAACTACCTTTATTCATATAATATGCACAATCAAGGCAATTAAATCTTATGATTAGAAACCATTTTATCCCATATCTCGTGTAATTAGTCAAGTTAGCCAATTACGCGTTTCACTCGAATTTCAACACTATAGTTCTCATTTAGGCATTTTAACAAACACCTAATGGGCATGATTCTACACATTTGCTAACTAGTTCATAATTAGTCATTTTTACCAAGATTAACATCAAGATTCAACCATTATCATGTATGATCAAATACTCAAACTTGCAAATTGTTCAAGTATCTTGCATCTACTATCACTTATGATGATTTCTAACACAACTATATTATCATCTTTTCTACATAATCAAAACCCACTTGACACATGAGTGTGTGATTATGAATTCACAATCATGAACATCAATTTAACAAATAAATGACTAGGGTTTACTCCTAGACATAGTTTCATCCCTAATTTCATCCAAACAACGAACATGCAAGCTCAGATTCGAATCTCACAAGTTCATCTAAAATTCAAGATGGAACTAAAAAATGAAATTTGGCATACCTTATGATCCCTTCATCGAGGTGATCACGAATTCATGCTTGGATTTCGATTTGGGTTGGATTTACCCCTTCAATTTGCTGATTTTATAGATGTTAGGGTTTGAGCTTGAGAGCTCTTCTTGGCCCTGTGTTTTGTACGACCAGAACACACACAAAGGTGTGTGTTTTGGTGTTTTAGATTTTTAATTAATAAAAACCTATTTCTCACTTTAACCATTTTAGTCCCTCAACTTTACCCGGGTTTATAAAGGTTACTACATCAAGTTCCGCATTATTTTTAAAACACTAGACTAACTAGGTTGATATTCCTAGTTATTTAGTGGGTTCCGGGAGTTATAACCCAGATTATTTTGAGTCCCGTTAATTCAGGCTCTCATAGACTTAATTCCTTAAAACTTTGATTCGTTCATATATAATATTAGGATTTCTTATTTAAATCCAAATATTTACCGGGTTAAGTTTTACCACTAACGGTATTTTACCCGTCTTTACTATTAACGTGGTTTGATTACCAAACCCGTTTTTGGGATGTTACACATATGTGTTCACGAACATTAGTTTGTGCTCATTTGTGTTCGTCAACGTTCATTTTTGTTTGTTGCCTAAAATTAACAAACAAACATGAACAAGTTCATTTCCTTAACAAATGAACATAAAATCTCGTTCGATAAGTGTTCGTGAACGGTTCGCGAACACATATATTTCTTAACAAACGAACAGGAATAAGGTCTTGTTCGTGTTCGTTCGGTTCGTTTGCAGCCCTATCTGTAAGCACAATATGATAAATGCTTCAAAATGTAATTTTTATATTGGTGGAAATTGATATAAGATGTTACTTAAGCTTACATATCATAGTTTTCAACCTCCAAAATAGTGTGTTCCATGTCAAGTCGCCCAAGAAACCAAGGTTAGTTAGTAAGTGTGGATAAGTTTTGAGCCAGATTTATATTCCTTTGAAAATAAAATTTAACAAATTAAAACAATTCAATAAATAAATAACTAAGAGTAAACAGAAGTCAGAAAAGGCACATATAGTCATTTTTGGCAGTGAGTTGAGCTTTTTAACAAAGACCTTCGACTTAGAGACTGTCTGATTCTAAGATCACACACCATTTAGGTGCATGAGTTAAATCATAGATGCCATTTAAACCATACTTGTAAAAAATGACTTAAAACAGTTGTGATCCCAGTATGTCTATACCATATGATCACTTCACCAAGGTCCAACCATATGAGACATCAACAAAGGAATCTATCTCATTGATTATGTATGCCACCATAAAACAATTTGTAACTTTCAAATTTGCAGAATAACATGCTGTGTTGCCCAAAAGCTGCATACTCTTTATTTGCAAAACTGCATCCTTTCACATTCTAGCCCATTAACCTTGCATACTTTTTATTTGCAACACAAACCGAAATAAAAGGTTGCAAGACAAGCAACACAAAACACACAATGGATTCCACTCCAAGCACATAATCTTGCCTAACTTTATCCCGTAAACTTATACACACCAAACTTACACTAAACATACTCCTAACTGCAATATAGAAGATATTAAATTCACACACGCAATTAAAACTTGTAATTAATAACATGATACAAATAAAGAAAACTACATGAACATGTACCTTGCATGAATGCCCTCAAAACTAACATAAAAGTATCAACAGTACAATATCATCACTGATTTCTCGAATTGCGGTAGCACTACTCCGCCCTTGTTGTCTTCGACTTCCTTCAGGTGATACCCTAGCAGACTCAGATCTGGAGTTATTCATCAATATCCAATAAAAGAATTACATATGTTTTTTTTGTGCTAAAAGAAATAAACTTTAAAACCTTGATACTGCCATTTCACTTCGAGGCTCTATGGGAGAATCTCTATGACCACCAAGAATAGATTCCAGACCCTCAAAATAAATAGTGCTCTGGACTAAAACTCAAATAGTCAAGAAAACAGATTTTTGAAAGAATAACATGAAATAAACATGACTCGTTAATATAAAAGTTTTAATTAACTATTAGTGAGAGACTAAGATATAACCATGAAGTGGAGGTGCTTTGTTGTATCGGGAAATTCATTCGCAAGCTCTGGTAACCAAACATCTGTTTAGGCCTTAACTGATGTTTAGCCTTCTTTATTAGTGTTTTATCTTCAAAAAGGCTTTGGCCTTGAACATGCTTTTCTTCCTCTTTAACAGTGCTTTCTTGCCTTTAACAGATCTTTGATTTCTTCAAACTGATGCTCTGTTCTGGTTCACGATTAACTATCTATGTGAGGAGATGAACATCATAGCTTGCTTATTTCTTGATCAGGATAGAATGTTTTGGCTCTTGCAATAATCTGTTCTTTTGTAGGTCCAACGTTGCTCATGAGCGTTTGGTGAATTATATTTTTTGCAAATCTGTTGTATGATGATCATCAATTTCGGAGTCGTTTTCGGATGAGTCGCCAACTTTTATTGTGAATTATCGACGATTTACAACACGAGTATGGGTATTTTAAATAAAAAAAGATGCTAGAGGTAAAGTAGGATTCTCTACTTTTCAAAAGTGTACCACCGCAATTCCTCAACTCTTTTTTGCGAATTGTCGGGAATTTACAATGCGAATATGAATATTTTAAACAAAAAAGGATGCTAGAGGTAAAGTAGGATTCTTTGCTTTACAAAAGTTGTAAGTCCCGTAACGAGATCACGATGATATCGCACTAGGTTGTAAGGTGGCGGAATCACCCAAACAAGCTATGAAAGAAACAAAAGAGATGAAAAGAAAGATTCTTGATTAAATGATTGCTTCAAACTTGCATACAAAGATTGTCTAATACAAGGAAGCTTGTGTCACCAATCATGCTCCTAATGACATATCCCTACTATTTATAGTAAGTGTTTAGGGAGGAGGCTCCCTAAACCCTAGGCCCACACTTAACCAAAAAGCCCAATTACAACATAAACCCAAATTTCCTACTAATCCACTAAGCTACTTATCCATAAACCTTCAAGGGTCTAACAATCTCCCCCTAGGTTTACTGGATTAGTAGCTGCATCAGACTTTAGGACCGCCTTGTTCTTGATCTGGAGCAAACAGATGATGCATCAGGATGTTAGCAGCAGCACTCGTCCAAGCTTTAGCACATTCTTCATATTTTTCATTGGTGCGGATTTGGTGATTTGTGAGAATCAGAACATCTTCCTCATGAAAACTCATCAGGTCGTATGAGTTGGGGATCCTGATGGATTGCTCTTCAGTGACAATAACAGCTTCAGCCATTTTCGGATCATAGGCCCAGAACTTGAAGTTCTTCAGTATTCCCCTTTCAAACTTCTTTTCAAGTGGAATGATCTTCTCTTTGTCGGTTGCAGGCCAGATTACAGATTTGATAGTAAGCTTGGTTTGAGGATCACAAACTCCAGGATTTCTCTTGATGGTGGGTTCAGCAGTCTTCATTGTGGCAAAGTTGGTTTTCACTTCCCTTTAGAGTCTTGAGTGGAATGCCCAACCTCTACCTCTCTCGTTTAGCCCTCGGTCGTAATAAGGAGCACGCAAAAGGCTCTTCAAATCAATCTTCGTCCAGGACTCAAATTGACTTTCCTTAGCATAGTATTCTCTATGACCACTCTTGCGTGTAATCATACCTCCAGCAAGCAACCTCGGACTTGTTCCCAACCTCATCATAGTGAGAAGATCCCAATTCCATCACAAGTCTGTCGGGCCTCTTTGTGGGATCCTTCAACTGAAAGTTTTCTTCGAGAGGATTCAAATCCCGATTCTTCATCACCAACAACTGTTTGTTGCTCTGTTTATCTTTCTTTTTCTTAGGCTTGCTGCTTCGTTTCTTTGGCTTCGCAGCCAGATAAGCTTCTAATGCAGCTTCACGCTCTGCCTTTGCTGCTGCATGAGCTGCTACTCTCTGTTCAGGAGTTTGCTCTGTTCTGCCAACGGCAAACTCATTCCCAAACTTCTTCTCTAACTTTGCCTTCAGATCATACACAGTGGACATCAGCATTCCTAAATCACCTTGCAACTGATCTATGGTTAGATCTCTGCTAGTGAGCTATGATTAAAGTGAGGAGATCTGAGCTTCCTTTAAAGCAGCATCCTACTAAAGAGATGTAATTTGAGCATTCTTCAGCTCTGCATCTTGTTCTAATACAACCACACGTCGTTTCAATCTTTTAACGTAAGCATCTTCATCACTGTCTCTATCACTTTCAAAGACTTGTCTTTTCTCGGTTGCATAATGAAAAGCTGCTTCATTATGCTCAGTATCACCTGCTCCACTTGAACTTCCTGCTTCGAATCGAACACCACTTGAAGTCATACAGATCTGGATCTTCTGTGTTTTTCTTCTTTGATGCATCTTCTGTTTGTGGATCAGGCTAAGGGTCAATGGATGGAGTGGGCTCATGATCAGTTGATGGGCCAGAGAGGTTGTCATCAGGTGCGGAGTCGGTTCTTTGTTTCTTTCTAGCTGCTTCTTCAGCATCATCAGCAATCGCTTCGATTTTTATTTCAACTTGTGAAGTAGCAACAGCATCTTGTTCACCAGCGGCGGTGATAGATGGAGGGTTTCCATCACCACCCTGTAAACTCAAAAGCAATGCTGCCAAATTCTCAGCAGTCATAGGCACTTGCTCTCTAATAGCTTCATCTTCCTTTTCAGACATAACAATTTCCACCTCGCTTTCGGAATCAGTTTCTTCTTCACTTGAACCTGTTTCAGATTCTAAATCAAGTACTTCAACCTCTTCTTCATTTCCAGCCACTAGTTTCACTTTTTGCATAAGCTGCACATCATGTTCTTCAGCAATTTGTGCATTGATCTGTGGAGGAGCTGGGGCAACCGAAGGAACTGGGGTAACAGGAGCCGCTGGCACAACATCGAAAAATCTCTATTGCTTTTCAAGAGCAAACTTTCCTTCAAAGTTGTGATGTATAGGCCTTTTGTTTCTGCAAGCATTCTCGAAGCAGCTTGGCCCCATTGGCTTCAAATTGATGTAGTTTAGGCCCTTGACCAACTCTAGGTATCTGCTATCAAGAATCATCTGGATGAACCTTGGATATAACATGGATATCTTCTTCTTTGGATCTTCAAGCATCTTCTTCATATTATCAAAAATGAATGAAGAAAAGTTGAAATCCCATTCGTTCAACACTGCCATGATCGAAGATGTTTTTGTTTTGTTAAGTTGATCGAATCCACCCTTGTTTTCTATGATACACTGTAAGAAGAAGTGTACCAGCAGCCTCCAGTATGGTGGAAATAATTTCTTGAGAACCGTCGGATAACTCCCTTCATAACTCATCCTTCGAAGGGCAGTAAGAAATCTGGTTTTATTGTAAGATGTTGGATGGTGTGGCTGATCTCCCAACCTTAAAACTTCTCTTGCTATCAGTTAAGAAACAATGATCTTCTTCTTTTGAATTGTTGCTTCGATTGTTCCAGCTTCTTCTGCTCCTTGTCTGTTAATCTTTGTCGTGTTCCAGAAGGTATTTATGCAACTGTTGCAAATCGCTGGCTCTGCTCATAAAGCGTGAGTGATGAGGTAATTGTTTAGACCCCGAATGAGTGATCCAAACATCTCCATATATTCTGCTGGAGGATCTGAAAGGTAACCTGCTTGATTGTGGAAAAGCTCTACTTCCAACTGCCTTTGATTTTTCTCCTGCATGATAACTCCAGCCATTTTCTGCACTAAACATTAAGCATTAGATCCTTTTAGAAATGAGTTAACTTATATTTAAATCATTGACGGGTCAACAAAGTCAACACGTCAAACAGTTCAAACATCAGTCAACAGGTCAAGAAAAATGCTCAAAAAGCAGTCCAAATTAGCAGGTCAAAGGTCCAGGTAAAAAAGGGTTCAAGACAACCCTGGTCAAAATCCGGGATGATGAAGGTTCATCTCGGATGGACCTCTTCATCCAGGATGACATAGTCATCCCATCCAAGATCATCCGAGATGGTGATCAACTAGTCCGAAATCATCCGTGATGATGATCTCCTAGTCCAAGATCATCCGAGATGCTCCTTTTCAGTCCAGGATGATATACCTTCAATCCGGGATGAGTCCGAGATCGTCCAAGATGAGGAAGTATTCAGAGAGAATTCAGAGAAGTAGTCCGGAATGGTTCGAGATATGTGTCTCGGACCTTTGTAATTTTCATATAAAATGCTCTCGAATGGGTTTATGGGCCAGGCCCATCTCGGATGATTGGTCCAAGATGATGGGCCTGTTTAGGCTTTGACTTGGTCAAACCTGACGGGTCCCATCCGAGATGGTGGACCATTCCAGATCAATATTTTATCAAAATTTTTAAAGATTGCAAAATAACCCCTTCAAAATCAACGAATCAACCCATCGAGCAACTATTTATCACTAATATAATAATATAAGAAAATTATATGAAATACTAACACTGGGGTATTTTTGGGACGACTGCCACGGGATCAAATCATTCTTGAACTGATTAAGGAACACTTTTCAGCTCTTTGCTTACTTGGACTAGTCCACGTAATTGTTAATATGCTTGTCATCTTAAATCTAATGCTCAATCTTCAACTTTTAGCTTTGTGATATGCTTAACGTAGAATTATACTGTAACATCTGTGTGTCCCATTCCAAGGCATACCCCCGCGATCAAGGTAAGCACAACAGTTCATCGTAGCATGTGAGTATACTGAGATCATCCTTAAATTTTTCAACGCCAGACTTTCTGGTGAACAGGTCAGTACTTCCGTACAGCAGAGAGACCAGAGAAGTCTGATGAGGGCGAGACAAACACCTTTAACGGTACGGATTTTGCTTTAATAGCACACGGAATTCTCTTTTTTGTGAGATTTTCTTCTGTTTTCAGGTTTTGGCCTTTGTGCGGCTCTTTTTCAAGATATCCTGACTATGCCCAGGTCTGCATATAATCTGGATGCAACAGAGGGACAGCCCTGATATCCCGGATGACTCATCAGCATAAAGACCCGAAACCTCAGACGTTGGCTATCTATCAACGCAGGATTTAAGACCATGAAATCATACGCCGTTGGTCTGTTACCCATAAGATGTCCAGTCCTTCATGTTTATATCACTTGGCCTCTTTTACTTTTCGAGCGTTAGACCTATCAACACATCGCATTGGATCCTCGCCTGTTCACCATTGAAACCTTACATGAGTTAATCAAGTTCTTTTACACGAAAATTCATTTCATTTCCCAACAACTTTTCTCCCCCTAAATTTGTGCAAAAGTAGAATACTTTATGCCCAAATTTACTGGATGAGATACGGTTATTCTTAAACCTCCCCTTTTTTTAACAGCTCAGTCGGTGAAGCGTATCATTTTCAAGAGGTCTACAAGCATATTGGACCTTGAGATGCTGACAGGTTTTGTAAAAAGATCAGATGTATTAGCATCAGTATGGATCTGTTCAAGTTTAGTTAAACCTATGTCAAAGCAATCTCGTATAAAATGAATTTTGATGTCAATATGCTTGGTTTTGGAGTGAAAAAACAGGGTTTTTAGTGATCTGGATAGCGACATCATTATCGCAATAAATAGTTATATCAAGATTAGTCAAACCGTAATCCACCAGCTGATGTTGCATCCAAAGAACCTGGGAACAGCAGGCAGATGCTGCAACATACTCTGCTTCTGTTGTGGAGAGAGATACGGTTTGCTGCTTCTTACACTGCCAAGAGATAAGTCTATCTCCAAAGAACTGGCATCCAACTGATGTAGATTTTTTATCCATGTCTGTCCCTCCAAAGTTGCTATCTGAAAAAGCAAATAGATCCAAGTTCGAATATCTGGGATACCAGAGTCCGAGTTTAGGAGCTCCCTTCATATATCTAAAAATTCTTTTAACGGCAGTTAGATGAGAAAGTTTAGGGTTAGCCTAATAACGAGCACACTGATAAACGGCGTACATAATGTCTGGCCGACTCACAGTCAAGTACATTAGCGAACTGATCATAGATCGATACAATGTCTGATTAACATGACTTCCCTCTGGATCCTTAATCAACAACGGTCGCTCTGCAATCGGGGAGTCTATTGGCTTTGAATCTGCCATGCTGAACTTTGCAAGAACTTCGTGTACATATTTACTCTGATGAATCAAGATTCCTTGGTTATTCTAATGAACTTACAGGCCCAAAAACATTGTCATCTCTCCTAGAGAACTCATCTCGAACTTCCTCTTCATTACCTCTTCAAACTCCTTGCAAAGCATATCATTTGTGGACCCGAAGATGATATCATCAACGTATATTTGAACAAGAATGTTGTCCTTGTCAACATGTTTAATGAACAACGTTTGATCAATTATCCCCCGAGTGTACCCATGGGCGAGCAAATATTCTGTTAGGGTAGCATACCATGCATAGGGTGCTTGGTGCAAACCATACAGAGCCTTGTCCAGCTTGTAGGCATAACCTTCCTTCTCTTGATCAACGAATCCTGGGGGTTGAGCAACATAAATCTCCTCCTTGACCTTCCCATAAAGAAATGTCGTCTTTACATCCATCTAATAGACTGTAAATCCCATAAAGGATGCATATGCTAGGAAAATACGAATGGCTTCAAAACGTGCTACGGGAGCATACACTTCATCATAATCCAATCCCTCGACCTGACTGAAACCTTGAACTACTAATCGAGCCTTATTCCTTATGATAACTCTAGAATCATCTTGCTTGTTGCGAAACACCCATCGAGTGCCAAGAGCTCGCTTTCCTTGAGGCAGCTTTTCAAGCTTCCATACTCCAAGCCTTTCGAATTGATTGAGCTCTTCATGCATTGCATCAACCCATCCAGGCTCCTACAAAGCAACATTAATGTTTTTAGGCTTAATCTGTGATATGAATCAAGAGTATAAGCATGAGTTGATGTCTCTAGATTTGTTGCGGGTCTAAACACCAGCAGAGACTGGGCCAATGACATTCGTGATTGGGTGACTTTTCTAAACACGCTGTGGAATGGCTGTTGCAGGGACTTGTACATTCGGTTGCAAATTTGAAAAGCTTCTTGATGCTATTCCAGATGGCTCCCCCTCATTTGGTGCAGCAGTGTTGATCATGCGAGGATCTACAGTGCATTCTGATGGAATTGTTTCTTGAAACAAAGAGGCTCCTTGAACGTTTGACGGTCCAACGGAGGCTTCAGTGTTGCTAACTTCACCATCAGAGACAGCTATAGAAGGTTCAGGAATCGGCTCCTGAATAGTGGAGGAGTGAAGTTGTGCTGTAGTATCCTTGTGAAATCCTGATGGATCCACAGAGAGTTTCTTGAGAATATCCTGCAAGGGCACATCTTCATTTTCATCTTCAATAGGAATAGGCATCTCTGCACTCGAAACTCCTGCATCAACAATTTCATCAGAAAAAATAGGAAACGATTTAAACAAGGAGGAATAATCATATAGCCAATCAGGTCCAATGCGAGCACCTTTTGGATTTTCTTCCAACTAATCCATATGATATGCTTCAACAATCTGCTTCTTGACTTTGTTGTACACACGATAAGAAGTATTCTTAGTATATCCAATGAAATAGCACAGATCTCCTCGAGCTTCAAATTTCCTTTGGAATCCATGAGAAGAAGTACACACGGACAACCAAAAGTACGAAAGTGTTGCACCGAGGGTTTTTGACCTTCTACTATCTCCATAAGGAGTTTTCATGTGACGTTTGTTGATCAAGGCATGATTTTGAACGTAGCAAGCCATGTTCACTGCTTCTGCCTAGAATATTAGTGGAGGACCCGAATCTATCAGCATTGTTCGACCAGCTTCAATGAGAGTACGATTGCGTCTTTCTGTAACTCTATTTTGTTGAGGAGACCTAGTTGTACTGTATTGACGGTCGATTCCTTTTAAGGCGCAAAATTCATTTAGCTTGGCATTCTTGAATTCTGTCCTGTTGTCACAGTGAATAATCTTTACTCGTTCATCTTCTTGATTCTCCATGAGAATTACAAATTTCTTGATTAAGCCTATTGTCTCACTTTTTTGCTCCAAAAAGAAAACCCAAGTGAAACGAGAAAAATCATCCGTGATGACCAAATAGTAAGCCTTTCCTCCGATACTGAGTACATTGACCGGGCCAAATAAATCCATATGCAGCAGTTTCAAAACCTTTGAAGTGGTGTGAACAGGTTTGGAATTATGTGGCCTTCGATCCTGCTTTCCTAGAGCGCACGCATCACATTTCTCTATTTGCATGAAATCCTTGATTGGCAAGTTCTTGACGAGACCTTCGTTTTCTAACCGATTCAAAATTTTCATGTTCAGATGTCCCAACCAACGGTGCCACAGCATAGCATCATGCTTAGCAATCTCTGAAAACAAACAAGTAACTTGATCAGTGGGTTCTTTATTCATATCAATCACATAAGAATTTCCTCTACGTTCAGCGTCAATCAAAAACCAGTCTTCAGGTATGATAATTCCTGGTTTCAAAATGACGCAGCCACTCTTGGTGAAGAGAACCTCCATTCCTTTGTCGCACATCTGTGACATGCTCAGTAGACTATGCTTTAGCTCAGGGACATAGTTAACGTCTAAAAAGGTAAGGACGCCATTTTTAACTGTGCCTTTCATGGTAATTCTCCCTAATTCTCCTCCAGCGAAGTTGACACATCCTCCGTCGAATATCTTGATATCATTCAACTAGGATATGTCTCCCGTCATGTGTCTAGAACAACCACTATCAATAAACCAGAGTCTAAAGATAGCCCTCCATAGTTGTTCCTGCACATTTAACAGAATCAGTTAGAGACTAGAATCCAGGCCATAGTGGACCTGAGTTGACCATCGCTATCTGTGTAAGTAACTTCGTGAAAGATCATATGGCTCTTAACATTGCTTGTGGTTTTTGGTGACGAGGTAGAAGTTGATGGTTGCGAACACGGAGACTGGGATCCAACAGGAGTTTTAGGTTTCCTATTTTTGGTGTCTGAAACACTTCAATTTGATGGAAAAACTTTTGTTTTTCTTTGAAACCTGTTCATATTTGAAAACATTTGATTTTCTTGTTTTGCAAGATTCCAGTCTCTGTCAGAAGGCCTTGCTTTGGGAGGTCCATTTTTGATAAAGTGAGAGTGCATAGCCTTCTGATGATACATGTTCCTAAAGTAGTAAGGACGATGAACACAATTTCTTGCAATGTGTCCCGGAATTCCACAATTAAAACAAGTTTACCTTTTTGAGAAAAAGACATTCAGTTCAGCTTGTGTTATTCTTGAGAACTGATTACGTCTTTTCTTTTCATTTAACGCTGAGTGCTTGCAAGGATGTTTGATCATGGATGAACCCTGCTCACAGCTGTCAGCACAAGAGTAAGTATCCGCAACTTTACCCTTGAGTTTGGGTTCTGTTTGCTTGAGATTTGGGTTTTCCCTTTGAAAATTCTTTTTATGTGTCCTTCTGTTTCTACGTGACCACTTTCTTTTAGAGGGAACAGATTCAGTAGATTCTGCTTTGTTAAGGTCACCCTTTTTAGAATCGGTACCTTTGGGGTCGATAGTTGAACTGTCTGTGGAAGTGACTTTCGCAGATTCCCTTTCCTCAGAGACCATGTTCTCAATAGTTTCTACAGAGAAGGTTTCCATAATAATTTCTTCTACAGTTTCATCGTCTGATCAACTGCGGAATTAATTTCCATGAATTCCTTCTCCATAGGTTTCATGCTTCCATGGGTTTCTGCAGAATTGGACTCTATGGATGTCTCTTCTTCAGTCCGATCAACCTATGAGTTCTCGACATTTGATGATTCCGGTAAGTCAGATGATGAGCAATCTGTGTCTAAGACAGTTTGACTGTCTTCTTTCGCAACGCTGCTAGATTCTGATTGTTCATCACAATCGGAATCTTTGGAAGATTTGAGCTCATTATCTGAGATTCCTGAATCCTCTGTTTGACTTCCAAGATCGTTAGATGACCCTTGTTCAACAACAATTTCTTCATTATCACAACCAAAAATATCAAGTTTTTCATCATTGCAGGGAGCTTCTGACGTATCATTCGATGTTTCAGGCATACTAGAACAGTTTCCTGATCATCAGAATTGATTTCTGAGCTACTTGAAACAGA